>JAKTRO010000004.1:0-174863 GCA_030579755.1 Entelexis gropengiesseri | reverse complement strand
CCGCTCTTGGAAACGTTGCTGGGTTCTTGATAAACACCTGATCCAGGTCTATACATCTTAGTCTAGGCGATGCTAATTACGCGCGGTCTAAAGCAGTTGGTTTACAGATTGTTGATGAGCCGTTTGACCGCCTCGAACGTCCAGAACGAGGCGGCCATGCTGGGCACGACCTTCAGCATGTGCGGCACAATGCCCTTGTAGAGCCCGCGCCAGCCCTCGCTGCGCACGATCGTGCGCAGCGCGTCCCAGGTGCCGGTGTACGCATACCCCAGAGACCCCTGGTTCAAGGTCTTGACCTGGAACCGGCGCCGCAGGATATCAAAGGGGTACGTGATCGACTGGGCCAGCGCCCCTGAGACGGCGCCAGCAATAAGTGAGTTCCCGCGGAACCACCGGTCTCGGAGGTACTCGTAGGCGGCGAAATTGATCCCGACGTACGGCGCGACCCCCAGCGTGGTAGGCACCAGGCCCCGCCATAGCGAGCGCACGCCGCCCTCGGTGCGGTACATGTCCACCAAAAGCCTCCACATGCCCGGGGGCTTCTTGATGTCTGCGCGCTTGAGATTCGCCGAGATCTTCGCGGTTTGGATCGAGAGCCGCGTGCGCACAAGGTCCAGCGGGTACGTCGCGGCCACCGACGCTGTTCCAGCCAGCATTCCGGCAATCACGCGGCCCTGCCATTTCGAGCTCAGCTCGTGGCCCTGCAGCCGCTTCACGTACGTGTACACACTGAACTGGACGGCGGAGTACGGCACCACGCGCACGCAGTTGATCCCATTCCCGCGCATGAACCCTCGCCAGCCTTCCTCTTTCCACATCCGGGTCAGTGTGGGTATTACCCCGGCGTACTGCTGGGACTGCTGCTGGATCTGGAAGATGATTTTCATGCGCTCGAACGGAGACACCACTGTGCGCGAGACCGCTCCCGCCGCGCCGCCGGCGATGAACGAGGTGACGAGCGGCTCCTGAATGAAGCTGCGCACGTCATACAGCCAGCCTGAGCTTTGACTAGCCGTTTCGGACGCGACTTTAGACGCGTCCATTGTGCGCGCGAGAACACTGGCTTGACCGCGCGCTCCCGCTGTACGTATGTAGTAATAATTGGCACGATCCCCACAAATGGGCCGCGCGCGCTGCTGATGCAATGTTTCCCACGATACGGCTCGATCGCTTTAAGAATGAAAGGCTCCATGGTTTAAAGCGCAACTGCTATGCCTGACCTTCTCTAAGTATAGCATCATAACAAAGCTCGTCTACAATATTAACTCATAAATTGGCACCTCCTATCGCATTACTTGCGCGTGAACGGTGGGAATAGCGCTGCCATCACGTGCACCCGCCGTAAGGCTCATTAGTGTGAAAAATGCCCTGAATCTTTCACGTCGACTGTCCATAATGTCGGAAGCATTGTTTGACCCCAGCGTCAAGAAAAAGAAGAAGAGCAGCAAGAGCAAGCCTGCGTTCATGACCGAGGACGATGCAGCGGGTGCGGACGAATCGCCCGCTGAGCAGGCCGCCGAGCAGGTTGCGGAGCTAAACCTCGAGACAAGTGGCGAGTTCGAGTTCAAGAAGAAGAAGAAGAAGTCGAAGAGCGCGGCCGCGTCGGCGGTCGACAGCTTCGAGGCGGCTCTCCAGGAGGCCGGCGTAGAGGCCCAGGTCGAGGAGACCGGCAGCTCAGAGGCCGAGTCGGAGGAGGTTGCTGGCCCAAAGGGATTAGAGATTCGCATTGGATACCAGAGCCCAAGCGGCGCGCAAGACGTGTCGTACGGGAACATGCTGGAGCGGTTTTTCGAGATTTTGCGAGAGAACAACCCCGAGATGGCGAGCGACCGCCAGGGCGTCAAGTACAAGATTCCGCCGCCGATCGTTGCTCGAGACGGCAACAAGAAGACGCTGTTTTCCAACATCAAGCAGATCTCCGACAAGATGCATCGCCCCATGGAGCACGTCATCCACTACCTGTTTGCCGAGCTGGGTACGTCCGGCTCGGTGGACGGCTCTCAGCGGCTGGTGATCAAGGGCCGCTACCAGCAGAAAGGTATCGAGGGCGTGCTGCGGCGATATATTATTGAATACGTGACGTGCAAGACGTGCAAGAGCGTGAACACGAAGCTGCTCAAGGAGAACCGTCTGTATTTCCTCGAGTGCAACTCATGCGGCTCGCGCCGCAGCGTCCAGAGCATCAAGTCTGGTTACCAGGCCGTCACCCGCGACATGAGAAAGAAGGCGCATGCCACGGTAAAGCTTTAGCCAAATTAATGCGAGGCCTTGAAGCTGGCGCGCAAAACCGTCATTTACCTAAATATACTATAAGCGACTACCGCGACCACATTTCTGTGCTGCCCACATATTTGGGCTGCGAGCATATTTAGGCTGCCCGCATATTTGTGCTGCCCACATATTTCTACTGCCCATGCCTGTAATTAGCGAGCCTCTCCGAGTGGGGTGGTCTACAAATCGTGGTAGACGCGGATCAGCCCGTCGCCGCCACCAACCGCCGCGCCGTCGTCAGAGGAAACGCGCGAGCTGCAGAGGGCCCCGTAGCCACTGTCGTGGCTGAACAGCCGGCCTTTCCACATCAGCTCGGGAACCGACCACAGCGAGACCCTGCCGTCGGTGCTGGTGGACAGCAGCGTGGCATCCTTCAGCAAGGTGAGGCTGGTGATTTCCCCGCGGTGCGCGGCAGGAACCTCGGCAATGGTCTCGCCGCGCGAGAGCCCGATGGCGCGGAGGTCGCCGTTGTCCATTCCAATCACAATCGTGTCGTCCGTGGTGACCAGCGCGCCAATGCCCGCGGCCGCCGAGAACACGATTTTCTTGAGCTTCTGGCCGGTGAGCGGGTCCACAAACAAAATGCCGCTCTCGTTCGAGCTCGACGGCTCGGTCGCGTCCGGGCTCGTTGCGATCACCAGCGTGATGTCGCCCTCGATGTCGACAAAGCTGCAGGAGTGCGCGTAGTTCGTTGGCTGGCTGAGCACCTCGAAGTTGGTTCCGTCGTGCAGCGTGAATACGGTGCACGCGCCGTTCTCCTGCACGGCCGTCACTATGTTGCCGCGCGGCGGCACGGTCAGATATACAATCGCCGCGTCCTTGGCCAGCTCCTCGGTCGCCAGGTGCTGGATCGAGTCGGTGGTGCTGTACGCGACGAGCTGCGACCCCACGGCGGCGTAGAGAGTCTTTGTCGGCTCGCTGTATGTGAGATAGTTGATCGGAAACTGGTGGTGCTCTATTATGGTGGACTCCTGCCTGAGGTTGTTCCACCAAATGATGTCGCCGTCCACCGTGCCGGCCACGATACTGCCGCTCGGCAGCGCCGCTATCGCCGTGGCCGCGGTTCCGAAGTTGGCCAGCGTGATGTTGCGGTCGCTGCCGAATCCCTGCTGGTACGGCGCGATCGGCACAAAGTCGCCCTGGATCATGCCCGACTGCCGCAGCACCGAGCGGATATCGGCAATACACTGGTTCAGGTACGTTCGCGACTCGCTGACGGTGGCTAGCACCGCCTCGGTGACGTTGTCGCTGTTCTCGGCCGCGGCGGAAGGCGCGCCGGCCGCGCTGCCGACCTCATCTGCGGGGTCCGGCGGCGCCCTGAACTTCAGCGAGAGGATTTCGAGATGCCGCCGTACATCGTCGCGGTCTTTTCGCAGCTCTAGCTTCTCGCTCTCGAGCCGAGCTATTCTGCTCTTCAATTCGGCCTTCTCGATGTCCCATTCTATTTTTTCGCGCTCCCGCCGCTGCCATTCAGACCGGAGAAATCGCATCACCCCCGGAAGGGTGTATTGCGACTCATCCATTCTTTCGTGAGGGCCAGGCCAAATGCCGGTGAGCGGATCCACGTCGTGCGATAGATGGTGCCCAGGCTAAGGAGCGTCTCGTGGTGGACGAGACGGGCGGGCCGGAACAACACGATACGGCGATGTGGGCAGGAGCGCCAGCTGCTCATTGCGGGAGAGAATACATATATGATAACTTATGATCAGAGCGTGAATGCGGGCAATTTAGGTCGATTCTATATACTGTGTATCTTTAGTGTTGCTTTTTGCTTGATTCCCTATGGTTGCGGCTGGAAGCCTACCCTAAGAATGAGCGTGGCGCACCGAGTTCCGAGGCTTGACGAAACCAGAGGCAAAAGGCCATGCGTTTTGGACGAGATGGATTCGGACGATAGCTAAACGTCTATGTGTTGTGCCGTGAATTGGCAAATAAAAACCTCGGCCGCAAACAGTTGCGGCCGTCATAAATAGTATACAGCTGAAAAGCTTTTCTAGTCAGAAAGACTGCTGGCGCTGCTGCTGGTAGGCTTGGGTGACTCTGCTTCGGCAGCGGTGCAGGACGATGTAAGCGGCGGCGGGCAGCCCGGCCTCATTGAGCTGGTTGCCGAGACAGCCACCTGCCCTCCGGCAGCGAGCGCTGGGGTGACGACGCGGCGCGGCCGGCCCCTCTTTTTGAGCGCCTGGGGATCGACGGTGCCGAGAAACTCCGGGGTCAGGTCGTTCCAGCCCTGTTGCCCGGCGAAGTTCGTTTGTGCTGATTTGAACGTCATTGAGTGCGATAGCGGGCTACCGCAGGAGTCGCAGACTTCAGATACAATGCTCTTCACGAGCTTCGGCCTCAAGGAACAGAGGGATCAACGTGCTGCTAGCAGGGCGCAGCGTAGAGGTGGGTGGAGCCTAGGTTTGGAGGCGGTGTAAGTAGTAGACACGTAAACACGGGTCCCTTACCCTGGGCTAAACTTCGGGACCATGGCTATGTGGGGAGACGGTGCCTGGAGGAAGGTGGGCTGCAGCCGACTGATAACACTGGGTCATTTGAAGGGCGATACATCAATCCGCTTGGTGCCCATTGCGGTCGATGTATTCTAATACATCGTCAATGGTTGATCGCTCCTTAGGATCCACCTGCAAACACGCCTTCACGAGACCCTGCAGCTCCTGCGAGTACGCAGGGGACTCTGGGAACGAGAAAATGCCGCGCGCTATGGCAATATTGATGTTTGCCCCGGATACCTGCTCTTCACGCTCGAACGGCGACACGGAGTACATCAGCGCGTAAATCGTGCACCCAAGGCTCCAGACATCGACCTTCTCGTCGATCCGCGCGCCGGTTCGCACATCGAACAGCTCGGGAGCGCGGTACGGGAGCGTGCAGTGCTCGGCCGCTATGTCTTGCAGCTCCACTGCCTTCTGGCGCGTGGTGACGTCGACTCGAGCCGGCGAGCACGAGCCTAGGTCCATCAGAACCACTCCTTGTGAATCGCCATCGGCATACATTATGTTTGCTGGCTTGATATCGCGGTGGGCGTAAGGCGCGAGCTCAGGCAGCTCGGACGACGACTCGTTATCGGCGTCATTCAGCAGGTGCTCTTCCTCGGGCCGGTCAGTGGTGGCGATACTCTGGGACCGGCGGGATTGCTGGCGGGACTGGCGGGACTGGCGGGACCGCTGGGCCTGCTGGGTTTCTCTGAAATGGTGCATGACTCTGAGCGCCTCGGCGGTGCTCCGTGCCAGCTGCCAGACCTCGCTTTCCGAGAAGCTCGAGCCGGAGACAACATGCTCGGTGATTTTGTCCTGGAGATTGCCGTTGGCGAAGTATGGCAGGACAATGAATACTGTTTTAGTACCATCTGGTTCCTGCCGCACGTACGAGTCGACACACGAGATGACCCGGCTCGAATTCTGGAATACATGGCAAGCCTCTACCTCACGCATAGCACTTGCCACGCTCTCACCACCAAGGACGCAGCGGATCTTTTTCAGCGCAAACAGTTTCTGAGTGCTGCTTTGTCGCACAAGATACACGTATGCAAAGCCGCCCTCACCGAGCAGACGTACAATTGAGTAGTCCTCCGAATTGATACGGAGCGAAGGCGCCTCGGAGCATGTAAGGCACGCCCAGATAGAGGAGAGCATGCTTGAAGCGTGGATATCGCAGCCTAACGCAAAGAAGCGGCGGTGTAGGAAACAGCCTGAAGTAGTGATATTTCGATACGAGCTACTGCATACGGATAGCCACGGCTGGGAGGTGGTCGCTTAGGCCCCGGCGGAGGGTCTGTTGTCGTAGCGCGCTTCGTGCTCTATGCTAAGCGTATCCCGCTGCGTTTTTCCGCCTGTCCAGCGAAAAGGCAGGGGAGGATCGAATCTTCGAACATCGGCGCATGTCCATTGCTACCACCAGCGAGACGTCAACCGAGGTGCGTGGGCTCAATCTCATCGCGGCCCACTCGCACATTACCGGGCTCGGCCTCGATGCCGACCAGCTGCAGCCGCTGCCGCAGGCACAAGGCATGGTTGGCCAGCTGCGCGCGCGCCGGGCCGCCGGCGTGCTTCTGCGCATGATCCGCGAGAACAAGATTGCTGGCCGGGCTGCGCTGCTGGCGGGCCCGCCGTCGACCGGCAAAACAGCGATTGCGATGGGCATTTCGCAGTCGCTCGGCAGCGACGTGCCGTTCACGTCGATCAGCGGCAGCGAGCTGTACAGCCTCGACGTGTCGAAGACCGAGGCGCTGACCCAGGCGTTCCGGCGGTCGATTGGCGTGCGCATCCGCGAAGAAACTGAGATTGTCGAGGGCGAGGTCGTCGAGATTCAAATAGACCGCAGCGTGGCCGGCGGCCACAAACAGGGCAAGCTCACGATCAAGACCACCGACATGGAGACGATCTACGAGCTCGGCGTGAAGATGATCGACGGCCTGTCGAAGGAGAAGGTCATTGCCGGCGATGTGATCTCGATCGACAAGGCCACGGGCCGCGTCACGAAGCTGGGGCGCTCGTACGCGCGCAGCCGTGATTACGACGCGATGGGCGCCGACACGAAGTTTGTGCAGACGCCTGAGGGCGAGCTGCAGCGCCGCAAGGAGGTGGTCCACACGATCTCGCTGCACGAGATCGACGTGATCAACTCGCGCACGCAGGGCTTCCTTGCGCTGTTCAGCGGCGACGTCGGCGAGATCCGCCCGGAGGTGCGCGCGCAGATCAACACGAAGATCGGCGAGTGGAAAGAGGAGGGCAAGGCCGAGATTGTGCCCGGCGTGCTGTTCATCGACGAGGTGCACATGCTCGACATCGAGAGCTTTTCGTTTGTAAACCGCGCGCTCGAGGATGAGCTCGCGCCAATTGTGATCATGGCCACCAACCGCGGCATGTCCAAGACCCGCGGCACCAACTACAAGAGCGCGCACGGGCTGCCCGTCGACTTTCTCGACCGCATCATCATCATTGCCACCGAGGCCTACTCCGCCACGGACATCCAGGCCATTCTCACCATGCGCGCCCAGGAGGAAGAAGTAGACGTCCATGCCGACGCGCTGGCGCTGCTCACGAAAATCGGAGAGGATGTGTCGCTGCGCTATGCCGCGAACTTGATCTCCACCGCCAGCTTCATTGCCGCTAAGCGCCGCGCAGCCGTGGTCGAGGTCGCCGATGTCAAGCGGTCGTACGCGCTGTTTTTGGACGCTAAGCGAAGCGCCGAGTTCCTTGGCAACGAGGTCGACGGCCTAATTTCGAGCGGCGTGGTCCAGCCAACAACCCAGGACGAGAGCGTCATGGAGACCAGCTAGGCCGTGTAAAATAAGACGAATTAACTTGAACCTAGAATTACACCAAAAAATACACCAAGGTGAATATAATTGCGAGTAAATAGCGGTGCTAGCACGGAGGGCTGTGCTGCACGATACTGCCAGCGCCCGGCGGCCAGGCTGATCAAGAGTACTGGCTGCCAGGCCCTGTTGCCTGGCAGGCTACCTCGTTGCCAGGATGTCGCTGGGTGTATACGAGTCGTCTAACTCGCCCGCGTATGCGCCGTTTCTGGGCTTTGCGGGCTGTGCGGCAGCAATGGCCCTGAGCGCTGTTGGGTCGGGCTATGCCACCGCCAAGAGCGGCGTCGGCATTTCGGGGATCGGCGCGTTCCGCCCCGAGCTTGTGATGAAGAGCATTCTCCCCGTTGTTTTGGGGGGTATTCTGGTTGTGTACGGCCTGGTTGTTAGTGTGCTGATTGCCGGCAGCGTGAGCCCCAAGAAGGAATACAGCCTGTTTTCCGGGTTCATGCATCTCGGTGCAGGGTGCTCGGTCGGCTTCGCGAGCATGGCTGCTGGGTACGCGATTGGCATTGTTGGCGATGCCGGCGTGCGCGGCGTCATGGTGCAGCCCAAGCTGTTTGTTGGCATGGTGCTGATTCTCATTTTCGCTGAGGTTCTTGGTCTGTACGGGCTCATTGTGGCCCTGCTGCTGAACACAAAAGCGATATGATATGTTAATAGTGCCAAGACCGAATGATATATGTATGTACACCTTAGTGAATTTACCATTGGGGCCTCAATTCGTCGTCGTCGCTTTCGCGGTCGTTGGACCACGAGAGGTCCTCGAGGGGCTCGTTGCCCGTAGTGGGCCGGCGGCCGGCCGCCTCTGGCTCGGTAGCCTCGAGGTTGCGCCCGTCATGGCCGAGCTCCTCATCGTCAGCGGTTCCACTTACTGCCAGCAGTTCGATCATGTCGCTCGGCACATACGGCACAAAGTAGTGGCCCGTGTGCGTTTGAGCGAAGCCAAAGCCGCCGCCCCAGAACTGGCGCGCCTCGTCACTGAGGGGAACGTGTTCAACCAGCGGGAGATCGATGTCAACAAGGACGTCGTCGGCAACCGGCAGCTCGTACGACAGGTACACGCAGCTCGTGCTCGGCAGATCGGGGCCGCCATTCACCGGCAGCACCGGCGCATCGCTCAAATCCACAAGGCTATCCGACAGCTCGAGCGCCGATGGGCGCTGCAACGACTCTGACGCACGGGCCTCCGAGGCCGCTGCGCGCACGCGGTGGCCGGCCAACTCCTGGAGGTAGTGTTTATAGTCCTTGGACAGCGGCGACTCGCGGGTCTCGAACCGGTAGTGCGTGGCGGTGTACAGCAGCTGCTTTGGGTTGAGCGCCTTGAGCTCCTGGAGGGTCGACACGACGGTTGTGAAGTCGGACCCGAACCCGCTGAAAGTTTGGAGCCATGCGAGAATCTGCACCAGCGGTGCCAAAAACGTCCGTCCGCAATCAATTAGAGACTTGTACTGGTACATCTTGCTGCCGATCTCGACCGGCTCGGGGCGGAAGTTCTGGTTGCGGCACCAGTCCTCGAGCAGCGACACGTTCAACCGGATCTGCATTGCGCGCCGGCGGTTCAGGTACTTTCGCGACGACACAATGGTGTTGAACATGCGCGACGACACGAAGTAGAGCAGCTTGGCAACCACCTGCATCTGGGTCACCGGGTGCACGCTGTAGATCTGGAACAGCAGCATCAGCGACGACAAAACCGCCGAGATGCGCTGCGGGCCCGGGTTCTTGATTAGCGCCGCCTGCGACGGCGGCAGCATGCGCTGCTGCACGACCTCCTCGTCGTTGCGGAGGTGCTTGCTCGCGGCCTTGAACAGCCGCCACTCGTCGCGGTACTCGACCGCGCCGTACTCCGGGATGCTCTCGTAGTCGAGCAAACACGGCCCGATCAGCGGCAGCAGCAGGCGCTCGGCGTGGGCCTGGATCTGGCCGCTGATGTCGCGCACAAGCGCCTCAATCGTCCGCTGCACGTCGAACTGCGTGGCCTTCGCCATCGACGCATCGCGCCGCAGATAGTACAGCAGAATCTCCGTGTTGGCCAGCCAATACGACAGATAGGCGAGGTCGCCCTTGTGCTGCGGGTCCTGCACGGCGAGCTCGATGCGCCGCGCGATCGGGTTGATCATTGCCGTGAACGACTCCTCGGTGCCGCAGTAGAAGAAGTACCGCGCGGCCAGAAACAGCGCGTTGGCGCTGGCCGGGATCTGGCCCTTCTGGAGCGTCGGCTTGACGTCGGTGATCACGACGTCGAGAAACTGCGGCACGTTGTCGCGGGGCAGCGCCAGCGAGTCGCGCACCATAAACGTCTCCCAGTCGAACTCGACCGGCAGGTCGTCGTCTGCGGCGGGCCGGCGCACGCGCGGCGAGCTCGTCACGTCGTCGCGGTCCTTGCTCGATGCAGCCGCGCCGTCCAACGAGACGCTGGGCCGCTCGTCGTCGTCGATGCCGTCGTCGCCGCCGAGCGAGGCGCCGAACCCGAGCGTCAGCGCGCTCTCCTTCAGGTTCTCGGCAAACTGGGCCTCGACCTCGTCCGGGTCGGCGGCCGGCTCGTAGAAGTCGCCGCCGCTGCTTTTGATGTACCCCTTCGATGACAGGTACAAGTAGGTTGCGGACGACGACGACATCTGGAGGTCGAACGCGGTGCGGCCGCTGCCGGTGGTGATGGTCACGTCGGCGTCGGCGGCGAGCAATTGCTTGACAATGCCGAGATGGCTGTTGTTGACCGCCCACATCAGCGCCGTCCACTCGTTCTGGTCCTGGATGTTGGGATCCGCGCCGAACCGCAGCAGCTCGGCCACCACCTGCTCGTGGCCGAAGCACGACGAGTAGATGAGCGGCGTGCTGCCCGCGCCGTCCTTCGCGTTCACATCGACCAGCCGCGACGCCTCGTTGCTGCCGAGAATCCCGTGCACCACCGCCTCGTTCCCGTTCTGGGCGGCATCGATGAGCGCCCGTTGCAGCTCTTGCTGCGCCGCGTCGGCGTCCGCCGCCGCGCCGGCTAGCACCTGGTCGAGATCGAACTCGACCTCCTGGAGGTCCAGCGAGGAGTCTGCGCCGTCGTCTATGCCTCCCCACGCAGACATCTCCGTGGCTGGTAACAATGAAAGCGGGCCGCTGCAGAGGACCGGTCGAGCACCCTGACCCTTAAGCTGCGCGGTTTCGCGGGCGCGCGGATTCGCGGCGGTGCGGCCGCGCATTTGAGCACGCATGTCGGCCAGAACTAGAAGAAACGATCCAGAATATTCAGGCGAAGGGTGTTAGCTAGTCAAACGCCGCGCGCCTGGCAAGGCCACTGTAACGAGCCGATGGTGTTTTAATAGGTTATGTACAGAGCAGATAGAGAGCAGCAGCCTAGCACCGGGTCCGTCATGCACTTTTTTGGCTGCTGAGATGCTTTCTTATAAGGTTGCGCTTGATGCTGGCGTTGAGCGTTAATGGGTCCTTGCCAAGCCCGGACAGAATGTCGTTCGCGCGCTGGGGCTCTTCGGCAAGAATGCGCTTCGCCTCAGCCGCCATGAACGACAGGCTCGAGAGCTGCTCGGTGATCTTGCTGATATCCTCTTCGACCTGATCAATGTCGAGCCGCAGGGCCGCGCTGGCCGCGGCGGCCGCGCCCGCATCAGCAGCACCGGCTGCTCGTCGAGCCGCCACCTCGGGCGCTTCGCCATTGGTTGCCGCGCGCTGCTGCCGCAGCTGTGTGAATGCGTCGAGCTTCCCCACTTCGTCCCGGCGCACCTCACCGGGAATCTCTTGCTGGTACTTCTCCCAGCTCGTACCCTTCAACCGAATGAACTCGGCTACCGCCCAGGACTTGCGTGCGCTCAGCGGGCGCGCGTATTCTATGCGGACCACATCGCCCTCGCGGCACTTGTTGAGCTCGTCGTGCACCAGCATATTCCGGTAGCTCACAATATACTTAGACACATGGCGATTCCAGTTCGAGTTCCGGATGCGGACCTTGACTGTCTTGTCCATCTTGCCTTGCGACACGACAACCCCGACCTTGTTGGGCTTGACCATGGCTCGCGTCCGAATGCTGCTGATGCTAACCTCTGTCGACTAGCGGGTCTGGTCAACGAGGTTTTTCACCACTGGCGGTTTCTCCGTGATACGCCAGCGAACCCTAGACCGCCCTTGGACTCCGCTACTTTAGAGCGTCCTGCATAGTTGTGCATAGTCGAGCCGCCATCTAATATTTAAATTTGAAGAATGCCAGAAAGAAAAAAATGCCAGAAAAGACAAAGCTAAATACCTACGCTACTTATATCTTCAGCGCTCTAGACCTCGAGCTCCTCGTTGTCCTCATCTTCCTCGAACTCCGCCAGCAGGTCGTCTTGGGCAAGAACATCTTCGTCAATGTGTGCTTGCGCATATGTTTCAGCAAGCTTGAGGTACACATAGGCCCCCAGCGCACCACTGCTGCCATAGCTCATAAACAGGTGGGCAATTTGGTACAGCTGGAAGACATAGTAGCCTTTGCCGCGGAGCGTGTCAAAGACGGCAAGCACTATATCTGCAATCACCAGCGGAACCGCTGGAGTAAGGAACGCGCGCCACTGCCACTGGAACTCGTTCGCCAGCAGAGCGCGGTTCACGGAGATGATCGACGCGAGCGCGCACGACGACAGCAGAATAATGATCCCCAGCGCACTAACCACTCGCGAGACGTAGTTGTACATCGAAACCGAGTCCTCGAGATAGTACGACACAAGGCGCACGGGGATCAGCGGCCCCGCAACCATGAGAATCGTGCGGTCGAGCTTGACCCAGTTCGGCACCACCGAGTTGTTGTAGATGAGGCGCGCCGTGGCGGGAATGCGCATCGAGATGGCCCAAATGTAGAAGGGCACCTGCATGACCGCGAGCAACACGAAAAACGTCGCGGAGATCGCAACAAACGCCGTGAACGGCGGGAGGCGGTCCATCACGTACATGCCAAGGCCCCAGTTCAAAATGACGCCGTGCATGAACCAGTCAAACAAAAGCGTCGCGGCCGCACACAGCTTCGGCTTCGACCCGCCGGTCGCGCGGTACACCAACACCGAAATCACCGACGAGAAGCCGAGCGCCGCGTACGAGACAATGAACCCCAGCATCGAGCCGTGCCTCGCGTTGAACCCGACGAGGGAGAACAAAGCAATTGCCAGCGCGTGCAGCACAGTCTGCGCGCCGAAGCTGGTGATGATCGCGAACGTGAGCGGACGCAGCACTGGCTGGAAGCGGATTTCGGGGGCGCGCGCCCAGATGCGCCGGATTTTGTCGGGCTCGTTGAGTCCCGACCGGTGCTGCACAGTGTAGCGCGTGAGAACCGCAATGCCGACGAGCGCGGCGAGCTCGACCAGAAGCACAAGCAGGTACCACACAAAGCCGTGTGAGAGCAGCCGTTCGCTTCCGTCTGTAGGGGGGCTTGGCACGCTAGATGTGGAGGTTGGCAGCGCGGCTGACGTCGTTGCGATGGGATCCGACATCTGGTGTAATTGGCTGCTTCAGAGCACTTGTTCCCGGTCGACGTGGCTGAGAATGGGTGCCCGGTAACGACGGCGGTGGTCTACGTAAGTGGGTGGGCTGGCGGTGGACCGCATGGTTAAGGGTTGGTCTGCCGTCGACTGGCCACGTTACTGCTGCGGTGGGAGCGCGGCGCAATCGCACTGCAGTCAAGCTGCGGGCCGCATATTGTATGCGTTGATGTCTTAGCTGGCACCGAGGCCGGTTCCTCCCTAGTACAGATCACCGAGATACATAAATCATGAATATACTGACTAGGGTGTGTACACTACTTATAGTGCTCCCCACCTGCTCAAATCGCGGGCTCGTCGTCATCCTCGAATCTAGGTTGTTCGGACGGAGTTAAATCAGCAGAGAAAGTTTGAGAGTACTTTCCAGCAAGCGCAATGTACGCGTAGCCACCCAAGACGCCGCCCACGCCGGCACATGCCGCGATTGTGATCGAACCAGAGATTCCATCTTCATTCGCGTGAAACAGGAGGCTCTTAAGAGCATCGATAACAAAAAGCGGAAGTGCCGGAGTGAGATACGCGCGCCATTGCCATTGATACGCGTTGTTCAGCAACAAGCTGTGGACAGATACCACAGAAGCCACGGCACTCCCAGCAAGCAGAGTAATAGGAGCCAGCGTACCTACAATTCGCGAAATGTAAGTCGTCGGATCCGCAAGATTAAGCATGTACTCTGTCAAGGCATACAGCAGGGCTAGTGGCACTGAAAGAGTGAGCATCGTGCGCGAAAGCCCTGCAGACTTCGGTAGAGCAGCATTCGTCTCGATCGGCTCTGCCACTGGCGGAACATCTTTGTTGCCGCCCCACATAAAGAACGGCGTTTGGAGAAACATCAGGACAAGAAAAGAAAAGAACGACATCAACGTAAAAATGACGGGCTTGGTGGGAGCGTCCCCAACATCATCCCCGGGTGGTGGCTGTGATGGTGGTACATTCATCACTGCTCCAACCGACATTACGTTGACGATGGCCCAATACACCATCAGCGTCCCAAACGCACAAAGCTTCCATTTGGTGCCTCCGCTCATGCGATAAACCACAACTGAGACCCACGCCGCTGCGCACATTGAGAGGAGGGCAACGATGAATGTGAAGACGGAATTCAGGGGGAAACCCACAAGCGTGAAAGCCAATATTCCAATAAACAGCAAAAGCTCCTGGGCGCCCAAGCAATTGCAGATGGCAAACACGAACGGCCACTTAACTGGCTGCCTTCGAATCTCAGACGATCGCGACCAGACTCGTTGAGCTGTCTCGGGCGACTCAGCGCCCGAGCGCGATTGGATCATGAATCGCACAGCCGCTGCGCTGCCAGCAATAACAACAAGCTGGATCACTACGGCTACGAAGTACCATAGAAACCCATGGGCGCGGACATGGCCAACGTCGTCGGGAGGGCCAGGAGCCAGCGGCGGCGGCGAGGCATCAGAAAGCAGGTTGCGAGCCGAGAGGCTCGGGATTGCAATCATCGGGTGCAATTGCGCTGCTAGGTGCTGCGGGGGTATCACATCTTTAGGGTATATATGTGAATTATGGGTGGTGGATGGGGTAACCAGCGCGCCGTCCACCTGACGTCATACTTAATAAGAGACAGACAGGTTAGGTGTGGCCAGCATATGCGGTTGACGTGGGAAACCTCGTAGAATCGTCGTATCTTCAGCTTCTCTGGTTATTGACCCGATCCAACTCTGTATAGGCCAGCATTCTGTTTGATTCGCAGGTATATAAGCAGCCAATGTGGTTCTGGTGGTACCCTTAGTAGTTTAGCTCAAATACGAAGCACTATGACCACCACTAACAAGAAAGCTCACGCGGTTCTGGTGGCACGGCTCACAGAGTTAAACTTTATGATATGATAGAGCTTCTATGGCAAGCCTCTACTTGTTATGCTCGAAAGAGAAGCATCACATCACAAGCCTCCAGATTTTAGAGTGTTACATATTTAGCTGTGGCCTGATAAAGGCTCATCACAAAAGTTCAGGATTACACCGCCAAAATGCATCACTTTGTAAATGCAATTTATCAGTGCCCGTATCTCGATAAAATGAATACCTCAAAGACAGGCAACAGCAAAAATCGCGCCACAGCGTGTCGTGCCCATACCTGGTTGGAAACAGCTCTCAGTTAAATGGCTCGTAAGCCGCTTTACATAGCGCAAATGAGAGAGAAATTCCACAATGCTAACGTCTTTGAAACCCCAAGCACTTATATCAAGGCTGGATTATCAAAATGTCACAGTCTTATCATTCGCTACGGCTCTCCACAAGGCTACGAGAGCGAAATTCTGCAATACGGATATATGCATAAGCACCAAGAGTGCCCCCGCCCCCAGCAAACACGGTACTAGAGACCAGAGACCACACAATGAACCTCACCGCTCGAGCTTGGATCATTGGGCGCTGATATGTCACCAGTTCCACCAGAACAGCTATTACAGCCGGAACCGCTGGTGTAAAAAAAGCTCGCCAGTGCCACTGGAATTCGCCTGCAAGTAAAGCACGATTCACGGATACAATGGCAGCCAGTGCATTGGCCGACATCCCAACCAGTACAATCAAAAGTTCAAACACGAAGCGTGCAACCAAAGGAAAACGAGCACGTAGAATGATAAATCGACTGACGCTTTGATAAAGGACCAGCGGGATAGTGGCCATGACGATTGTTCGATCCAATTTTACCCAGTTAGGGACAATAGTAGTATTGTAAATGAGCTGAGCTGGTTGAGGAAGTGCTTTATATGCAGCCCACACGCATAAAGGAGATTGAAGAACCAGAAACACCATCATCGACGCGGGATGGCTTAGCCAGCGAATGGTGTCATAATCGAGCTTCACTTTTTCCTGGTCGTGTATGAATGCCATGTACACATAAAATATGTGGTGAACACCCTCATAAGTACTAACAACAAGGTTCAATAATGCGCACAGCTTCCAGTTCGAACCTCCACCAGCCCTATATAAGGCCACTGATAAAGGGCCGCTCAGCCACGTCCCAAGAAAATCGACAAGGCGCGGGACCATCATGGAATGGAACGACGATCCAACCAGCTTGAGCAGGTACACACTTATGAGCTGAAAACTTTCTTGGAATACGTTGAAAAAGCTGGCAGTGATACCTGAGCTTACGAGCACTGCCCACGCCAGGGGCCATTTCATCGGTTGACGCCTGATTTCAGACGCACGCGACCAGATCCGGTGAACCGAGTCGGGATCGTTGATCCCGGATTTGCGCCGGACAATGTAATGCATCCAATAGAGGCAGACCACTAAGAGCCCTACGTAGAGTGCAATAGCGCCCAGCGCGTGCGGGGCTGAAGCCTCATAACGATGACCTTTGCGAATCTCGACTGTTGCTGTTCTAGTAGGACGCGGTGGATCCTGCGTCGAGCTCATTGCAGAGAATTCTGGATGAGGCTATGGGGAGGTCACTGCGTTGACAAAGACCCGGGCGAGATCGCACCGAGTCACAAAAAACCCTTGCCATGCGGCGCGGTCCCCGTGCGTCGTGCGTACGATCATCTAGATACGCCTCGCAAAGCTCTCTCTCACATGATCTCAAGGATAATGTGACATGCCGGTCGGCGCTCATGCCAGGCCGTGATCTCAATTGTATCACGTCTAATGATAAGACTGCGTGAAATGCAAGGATTTCAGTCACTTGCAATGGCTCGATACAGACCGCCATCGCCAAGTCGAAATAAGGAAATGAGTAAACCTGCCACTTTCGTTGCCAAATTCTGGACAAATAAGCTGAATCTTAATAGTCCTCGGCTTTTTACTGTTTGGCAAAGCACAGCGAGTCGTAAAAGTCAGCGTCTAGTAAGATTGACTCAAATTGACGGTCAAATCTTCTAGTTCATATAACCCAGAAGCAAGTATGCGTCTTATCTGAAGCTTAGTGGTGAAGTGAATAATACTTTATGGTGGAGCATCAAGTGGAAGCTTGTACTGTTACGTGCTAGCCTCAATCAGATCAGCGTTTCCAGTTTTAAATGCCTATTAGTGAGAGACTATGTACAAGTCGATAATCAGGGGCCTATTTCGTATTCGGAGTCATCGTCGTCATCGACGATCAGCTCGCTTTGTCCTTCCACACCAGGGTTCAGAGCTTCGTTGGCCGCTTTGGCCAAGACCCCTAAGTACACACCGGCACCAAGATAGCCCGCGGCAGCGTACGTGAGCACCTTGCGGATATAATGTACAATGACATCGAGCCCTAGCGATGGGTGGGATCCGAGGATCAGCAGCACAAGCTCCACTACCGCCAAGCAAACCAGCGGAGCCAGCACCGACGGCCACTGCCACGAGTAAACACGGTTCATGATGCTGAAGTTTGTGACAATAATGGCAGTGAAGGAGCAGCCTATGAGTGCCATCACACCCGCAAAGTTGCGAAGAACTAGTGCCAGGTACGCCGTGCGGTAGTGCTGCTGGTTCGTGTATATCACAATCAGGAAGTCGCAAATGCGCAGCACCGCCATAAGAAGCAAACACGCGAAGAAGACGCCAAACACCTTGGTGCGGGACGCGCCGGCCGCTGCGTCGCCAAGCGTGGGAATGAGTTGCCGAACCTGCGGTTTGGGCATGCTACGCGGCCCGACAATGCGCGAGGCCCACAGGCTCACAAACACCACTACACCGGTAATAACAACAATCCATAGCACTAGCACGGACGCGTGAGACCGCCCGGCAATGCGTGAGAGAGGGAAGAACAGCGAGAGCGCCAGCGTTCCCGCAATGCTGTACCAGATATTGGCACCTCCATCGACAATGTAGATAATCGCAGCGGCCAGCGACCCAGCCGCGGTGCCTGTGATCGTGACGGCGAAATCTGCAGCCAACGAGAGGTCGCTGGGGCCGCGCAACGCGTCGATGATCTGGAGAAAGCCAATCATTACGCCACGCGCCAGCGTGTTCACGCCGCCGCAAACCACCAGGCTGAGCACGAGCGGAACCGTAACAGGCTGGAACACTATTTGCTCGGGCTTCGACCACATTCGGCGAAGCGTCTCGTTGTTGTTGAGCCCGGAGCGGAAACGAACAACATGGTTTACATACGCGACGCTGGCCGCAATTTCTACCAAAACAAGGACGATGAGGCCCAGGAGTTTGAGCGTGTCAACGAGCGGCATTAGTTGGACAAAACTAGAGGATCAAGTCCACTGCCGCGTGGACTGCTTCGTGCTTTTCCAGAAAGAGGATTTTGGCTCGCGGTGTGCTGTGCTAACCTTACGGATGATGTCAGCGGCTGAGCGCGAGCGCGGCGAGGGGAGAGAGACCAGGCCCAGACGCGTCGGCAGGCTTAGTTAATAGCCGGGGGGATCAGCAGGATTCAGCTGGGTGCAGGCGATGCACTGCGGTGCACTGCGGTGCAATGCGGTATATAGTGGAGGAAAGACATTAATATAGCGGTGTAGTATAGGCATAAGTATGGTGGTTGCACTGGATCAGTATCATAATATTTTGACTGCTACGAGTGCGCCCCCGACAAGAAGGACGCCGCCCACGGCAACGAGTTTGACGTTCTGGAACCACATTCTGCGCTGGAGCTGCGTCGCCTGTCGATTGAATATGTTGGCGGATTGCGACATGTCGCCGGTGCGGTCCACCAGCAGATTCACGCGTTCTCCACGCTCGAGCAGAAGGTCGACGTTGTTGATGAGTACTTGCTTCACATCGTTGATCTCGCTGTTCGCAAGTTGGATGCTATCTTGGTTTTGAATCAGCTCTGCGTGGACCTCCTCCAGCACCTTTGCCCTGTCGCTTGTCCCGGCCTTTAGCTTCGCATCAACTCCTTTTATGGACTGCAACAGCATCCGCTGCGACGCTGTCTCCTCTGCAATAGCAACAATGACCAGCCCAGACGATTGCTGCTTGGAATAGTAGCCCATGAGCCTGCTCACACTAACACACACTTTTTCGCCCGGCTTGGCTTGATCGGCAATCGCGGTGGCCAGAGTGCGTAAGTCCACGCCATTGTGCTTGCGGCGGTTGTTTCTGGCCCATTCCGCTACGGGCTGGGAGCCCTGGAGTATTGCAGAGTAAAGTATATCCATAGAGACGCTGCGCTATATGCACCCCACAGCCAGCGAACACGACCCCAGCAGAGCTTAGAATACGCCCGCTGGTACGAGGTGCTTTGCCGTATCTGGGAGCAAAGACCTCGTCAGCAGACGCGTGGCTCGACCCAACGTGCTATTTGCGCATGCACACACACCATCACCGCTGCGCCGCCGCATCACATGTCACCTGGACTGTGATCATCGTCGTCATAGGGGAGAAATGCCGCTGAAAAGAGGATAAATGAGTAGACAAGCGGTTGCATGCACCCGTGCCAGAGACCGTTTCCAGCGCAGAGATATATGTAGACCCTAATTCGACCCGAGCGTAGTCGCTGGCCACTCGTACCCCCGTTGGGGAATCTCGTCCGTGATTCGGATATTGTTTAGAGCTGCCTATTCGAGTCCGTGCGTGTAGATAGATTATGTATTAGTATTACTATGAGCATATCGCTTTTAGTTCCTAGAACAATTCATTAGTGTAAATCGTCGAATCCGCGATCCCTCGCTGAGCGCATTTCAAAGCCTCACTATTGGCGAACGCTCGCAGTCTACACGCGCGTATCTGCTCTCTACCTCGGGTTGTTTGACAAAAGGCCTACGGAGAGAGGGGTTCGCTGGGCGCAGATCAGCTGATCGATACCTCCCACCATACATAGACAGAACCCCCCACATCTCCGTACTGCATCCGTTGCGTCTCTAAATCGGGTAAAACGGTGAGCACAATGGCAGTGGGTCCTTCCAAAGAAGTGGGCGCTGTCGTTCTTTCCGACTGGGGAAAGGCCCTCGCGGGGTCGGTGGCTGCGTTGCTTGCTAATGCCATAGTTTATCCGCTCGATCTTGCAAAGACCCGCATCCAGGTTCAGCAGAAGGTTCAATCGTCCACCGACGGTGAAAAGAAGTACCACTACGATGGAATCTACGACGTGCTGCTTCATCTCTACCGAAAGGGTGGCATAGAGGCCTGGTACGATGGCTTGGTTGGCTCGTTGTTTGGTGTTGTGAGCACCAATTTCGCCTATTTCTACTGGTACTCGTTTATCCGGTCGTTCTATATACGGCGGTCTTCCCATGGCGCGCCTCTCTCTACGGCTATCGAGCTCCTGCTTGGAGCAGCCGCTGGTGCACTTGCCCAACTGTTTACCATCCCTGTGTCAGTAGTCACCACTAGACAGCAGACGGTCGGTACGGGGTTCTTCGCGTCAGCGCGCGAGGTACTTGATGAGGATGGCATTCGAGGTCTATGGCGCGGCCTCAAGGCCTCGCTCATCCTTGTAGTGAACCCTAGCATTACATATGGTGCGGCCGCCCGGCTACGCACTGCCCTGTTTGCAGGGAAGCCACATCTCTCTATCGCTGAAAACTTCTTGCTTGGCGCGCTGTCTAAGAGCATGGCCACAATCGCAACTCAGCCACTGATTGTCGCTAAAGTCATGCAGCAGAGCTCTCGCAAGTTCAAGTCGTTTGCAGATGCACTGCTATACCTTGTCAACGAGGAGGGCGTCAGCTCTCTGTTCAAGGGCATCGGGCCGCAGATCTCAAAGGGTATCCTCGTTCAAGGACTGCTCCTTGCCTTCAAAGACAAAGTGGAAGGCTACATCATTGCCCTGCTTATAGGGATCAACAAACGGACCAATGCTCCAGTTGCACTCAAATAGACTAACACGCATAGCAGATAGAACCTATTTTATCGTTCGAAAAAAGCGCTAAATGACCGTAATCGGACCCCATCGATGGCAATCAGTGGACATGTATGCTCTGGATACTGACAGAGCCAAACGCCATAGGGTCCCCTACGCCTAATCAGCACGCATTGGTGACGGTAGGCACGGCGGCGTTAAGGCTAAGCCGCTGATCCCCTTTCCTGCACGTCGTCGTATGTAATCTTATTATGCAGCTCAACGGTTTTCTCGCCCCGCCTCAAATCCAACGGTTAAGGCTGCAGGGTTGGATTACAAAGCAGGATAGTACGGCGGCTGGTGTCCTCCTGGTGTCCTCCTGGTGCGAGGAATTACAGTCTAATCCGGAGTTCTGAGAGCTGTCCACTCCTTCTATGTGAAGCTCTTCCAAATAACCATATTGCATTGCATTTTACTCACTGACGGGAAAAGCGGTCGTGCGAGGTCGATCGCTTGTACAACCAACCGTCAATGCGGCATTCGTGGCTGAGATGATCGAGGTCACGATCGAGGTCTCGATCTGCGTAATATGCATTTTCGTCCCTTGACGGAGTCCGCATCTGCAGACGGCAATGTGTACCGGTGTAGGGTAAAGCTTTGGAGGCTGCTAAAACGAGCTCGTGAAATCCTATCTAGCAGAAGAGTTTAGGACAGCAGGCTATGACTGCACTAAGCTTGTCCTCGTAGCTAGCTCAAAACTGTAGTAATACACAGGTTGGCATAACCGTACAAGCGCTAGAGCGTCAATCGCCAAGGGATGATCACTCGGCGGAAACCTATTCTACGAGGTCGAGGACCTGCAGAGATCAAAAGAGCCGTCTCTAGCCGCTGGTGTAGCTGTATATAAACGGTACCGTAAGAGCCAAATCGTTATTGCTCTCATCAGTCCTTCTATGTCTTCTGCAAACTCTACCGCTGCTTCTTTCGATCCTAATGATTACTTTGGGTACAAGCCTGACTTTGCTGTTAACGTTACCGCGACGGTATTGTTCGGTATCCTTATGATTATACAGTTTGGGCTCAGTCAATTCTTCCGTTCAACCTGGCTGCGGCTTTTCTTCGCGCTTGGGGCCGCTGTAGAGTTTGTAGGCTTTATTGGGCGCGTTCTGTGCACTCGTTCATCGGGGTCTCCGAGCTTGTGGAGAATGCAGGTGGTCATGCTCGGAATCGGTCCGTCGTTTATGGCGCGCGGACTATACTATCAATTTTCCAAGGTCATCACCGTGTTTGGTACAAGGTACGCGCCGATGCGGCCTAATCGATGCTCGATTGTGCTGATAGTCGCGGATCTGGTGGGAATGATTGTCGTTATTGGAGGCGCCAGCTCTACTCAGACAGCAGATGGCGCGGGAAGGCGTGTAGCACTTGGAGGCATTTGCGTACAATTCGCAACACTGATCCTATTTACTGCAGCCTTCGGAATTGTGCTAGCGCGTATCTTCACAGACGGATCCACCAAGTGGGACCCAACCTATGAATGGAACCGCCGGCTCCCCTTATTCAAACTTTGGATCCCCGCACTGGTATTTTCGGACTTGGCATTGATCATATGCTACATCTATAGACTGCTTCAAGCTGCTCTTGGATTGTCTTCTGCTATTCAGGTACATGAGAGGTATTTCCTGATCCTTGATGCTTTGATGGTTTTGCTCTCGCTTGTTGCGTTCACCACAGTTTATCCACCGGCTGCGCATGGCGACGTGTTTGTTCAGGGCTTCGACTTCGGAAAGCGGAAAAAAAAAAGTGAGGAGCTTCTTGATGAGACCCACAGTTCAATTACTTTAATTCAAAGTGCTTGAGGCCCACGTACGTATGTGGGCAGGCACTTGAACATCCGCGGAGGGCTTGTGATCGCTCTTCAATATACAATTCTTATCGTCTTATAGTAATATTTCAATCCAACTGCGACAAGGCTCCTGCCTGGAGCACTTTCTCGTTCGGCCTAGCCTGGTCGGCTATGACAGCGAGAAAAGTGTGTCTTTGTGCGCCATGGCGCTTGCATCGGTTGTTCCTGGTCCACGCTTCTTAGAGCGTGATGGATCTATGATGGCACTGAGTTCCCTACCGCCTCAGATTTAACGGTCAAGGCTGCAGGGTTTGCTTACACACAGTCCATGCGGCTGGCGTCCTCTTGAAACAAGTTGTGCCAAACGTGGCTGTCTGCAGCTGTGCTCTTAAGAAAGAATGCTACTTCAAGTTCTTACAACATGTGGTGGCCTCCCTATGCTATATCGTGCTCATTGACCGGCTTCTCTCTGAGAAGGCGATCAAATGAACAATTGTTGACGCGGCATTTAAGGCTGAGTGGATCGAGATCACGTTAGGTCCACGATGCTGATATGCATCTTCGTTCCTGAACGGGGTACGGCTATAATATAGCCAAAATCAGGCGTAGTAAGGTGAGCTCGCGAAAGCGCGGCGATCCTCAGTTCAAAAGACGATTTCTGCCCGCAATGATTCAGAAAATAGTGAGCGCTTAATTTTAGAGATGCACAGGGTAGTGTGAGCTTACAATCGCATGAACATCGTTCGCCAAAGAAGGCCTCGCATCGGAAACCTATTCCGCGAGGGTGAGGAGCTGTTGAGATCAAGAGACTCTAGTCGCAGATATAGCTATATATAGGGGATGTAGAAATTCCCGGCGTGTATTGCTCTTGTCAGTATTTTATGTCTTTCTCGAATCCAATTCCTGCTTCTTCCGACGCCCGTGACTACTTCGGGTACGATACTGACTTCACTGTCGCCGTTACCGCCGCAATCATGTTTGGTGTTTTGCTGGTCCTACAGTTAGGGCTCAACCACCCCATTCATTCAACCTGTTTGCAGCTCTTCTTCGCGCTGGGCGCGGTTCTAGAATTCGCAGGGTTCATTGGGCATGTAATGTGCTCGTGCACGTCGACATCACTGAACCTGTGGCGTATGCAGGTAGTTATGCTCGCGATCGGTCCGTCATTTGTGACTCGCGGGCTGTACTATCAGTTTTCTAAGGTTACTGCCGTGTTTGGTACAAAGTACGCGCCGATCAGACCGAATGTATGCTCGATTGTGCCAATAGTAGTTGACTGGGCTGGGATGATTGTTGTTTTTTGGGGGCACAGCACCGCTGAGATAGCGGGTGACGCGGTAAGACGTGTAAGACTTGGAGGCATCTGCGTCCAGTTGGCAACCCTAGTGTTCTTCACGGCTGCGTTCGGAGTTGTGCTGGCGCGAATCGTCATAGACGGCGGGAGTGAGCGGGATCGAGTCTATGAGACGCATTGCCACCTTCCGTTGTTCAGCTTTTGGGTCTCTGCACTGCTAGCATCGGACGTAATGCTGATTGTGTACTATATCTACAGAATGGTTCAGACGGCAGCAGGTCTGGCGCCCACCTTATTGGTACATGAGAGACTGTATCTGATAGCTTGACGCTTCGATGGTACTTGAATAGCTCTCGTTACATTCACTATAACGTATGCGCAGGCCATACATGGCTTCGCATATGTTTCAGGATTGACTGGAAAACAAGAAGACAGCAACGCAAACTAGCACGAGGCCGTGTTGGCGAGGTACCTCCACAAATGTACCTGTTCAGAACTCAAAAATCTTTGGCACTCACATACTTGCACTCCCGTTCTCATCGTTGTCCTTTACCACCTACTCCCCCGGTAGTTAGCGGTGACACCGAATGTCACATGATAGGTACCGAGCTTGGAAGCAGACTACTACATCCGGTTAACATGGTGGTGGCAGGCGGCTGCTGACCTTGTGTTGTTGCCACAGCCACACATATTACCCGACTTCCGGCCCAGATATCCACCTAAATATTTGCCCCCTACAATGTCCTGGTGGGGCCCGTCGCCAATCGAGTCAGAGATTGCGCGCGCAACGTCGAGCAGCATCCCGAGTGGAGACCAAGACCTTGCGCTGAACCTCGAGATTTGCGACACCGTGCGGTCGAAGCAGGCCACGCCGAAGGACACGCTGCGAGCATTGAGGAAGCGGCTGTACGACACGAACCCCAATGTCCAAATTCTGGCTCTGCATCTTCTAGATCTGCTCGTGAAGAACGGTGGCGCCCACTTCTTTGAGGAGTTTGCCGCCAAGGAGTTTGTGGACGCCTACGTAGCGGAGCTACTGTCCTTACACAACCAGCAGCGCAACTTCGAGGTACTTGGCCTGATGCTCGAATACTTTCAAACGTGGGCGCGCGCCTCTGCGTCGAAACCCGAGGCGCAGTACCTGCAGGAGAAGTATACGGAGCTCAAACGGCGTAAAGACATCGAGTTTCCAGAGCCCGGGCCCGAGGGCGACATCTCGTCGTCGTTTCTGGAGTCAGCGACTGCGCCGGAGTGGACTGATAGTGACACGTGCATGAAGTCCGGCCAGCCGTTCTCGTTCTACAACCGCAAGCACCACTGTCGCAACTGCGGAGGTGTGTTTCTGCAGGAGTACTGCTCGAATTTCGCGCCGTTGCCGCATTTCGGGATCAACACGCCGGTCCGGATCTGCGACGACTGTAATATTAAAGTGACGCGCAAGTCGCAACCCACGCGGCGCAACCCCGATTCGGCAGCGAAATCGTCGGTATCTGCGTCTGTGCGCGGTGTCGCGAGCAACAACCGCGACATCGGGTCGCGGTTCCGCCAAGATTTGGAGGAGGCCATCAACCTCAGCCTAAAAGCCCAACCACAGCAATCTGCACGCCCGCCGGCCCCGACCGGAAGCGCACGCGTGGAGGATGAGGAGCTTGATGAAGACGTGCGGCAGGCGATTGAGGCAAGCCTTGCCGAGCTGCGGGCACCCAACGGGCAACTGCCCAATGGACAGCCCAATGGCTATTCGGCCGTTTCCTCTGCCGCGCCAAATGCTGCGGCTTATGCCGTGGCGTCTGAGCCCCAACCACCGGCCCCTGCAATCCCTCCTAAGGACCGTGAAGCTATCGAGTCATATGTCAACCTGGTTCAGACATCCGAGCCAAGAGAAGCGATATACAATGTCCGGCTAACGGAGCTGAACCGGCGCGCGATTGAGCTCCAGCCGAGAGTGATTTCCGAGCTCAAGATCTCCACCAGCAAGCTGGGGACCCTTGAGGATCTGAATGGCAAGCTTCTCGCTGTAGCGTGCTATTATGACCGTCTTCTAGAAGCTGAACTCAATCCCGGACAGTTTGCGCCCCCAGAGCCGCTGCATGCCACGGCGTTTGCTACGTCGACTGGGACAGGGAACACGTCCTATTACCAGGGATTGAGCCATGTTTCTCCACAACCAGCTGAGACCGGCACAATGCATTACCCAGATGCGCCTGCCTCTGTTTCCGAGCAGAGTCATCAGCCCGCTGATGATGAGCATGCCCAGCAGCACGAAGCACTTGAATCTGCCAATAGATGGAATCCCTCGGAAGAGACGGAAGCGCCGATCGAAGTGACTGCAAAGGAGCCTGAGCCCGAGCCTGTACTTATTGAGCTTTAGGCAGTATTTATATTTTTTGATTGCTAGCAATAAACACCCCCGAAAAGATACGAGCAAACTTATGATGGTGAAACGTAACTGGTATGCGACGTGGTTCCAAATCTGCTCAGGAAGATACTGGAAGCTGCATGCCATGAGCGAAATGTAGTTATATTCGTAAAGTCATTAAGACAGAAGCTTCAAAGTGCAAGTTCTGTTCGGTTCATGCCACAGCCTCCGCAAATGCGCTTGCTGGTGCCATCGTCCTGCTTTTCGGGCGGGCCCCAGATATGCACATGCCGTTCATGGCGGCTGCTTTTGGTGATCGCTTGCGCCCGCGTTTTATTCCGCATATCGCGCAGCTTTGCCTCGAACTTCGAGCGCTGCCGGTCTTTTTTCATGCGCTCTCGCCTCTCGTATTCAGCGTCCAGTTGCTCAGGACCGCCCCACTTCTTCCAGGCAAACTCTTCCACTTGGTACCGTAGATACAGCATCATGTTCGAGTACGTCTGCTGGTACGGATTCGGCCGTTCGAGGTGCGGGAGTAAGTCTGTGTCGCGCAGCTCGGACTCGGTAAGCAAGTAGTCTTGACGGCATTCTGTTTTTGTGAGCAGCGAGTACTTCTCCGGCTTCGCGCGCCGGCAATCCTTGCAAACACGCGTATTGAACACCCGCCACAATCGGAAGTCCAGCTCCTTGGTGCCGCACTCAAAACACGACGGGGCGCGCGGATCGCTGAAATCAAACGGCGGTTGTTGATTCGACAGCGACTCGAGCCACTCCGCCTGTTTCGAGTTTGCTTCTGCTTGCGCACTCTCTTCTACCATGTAGCCGCCTTTCGAGTCTTCCATAGTACTGAAATCGTACTCAATGTACGGCTTTGCAAACAGCCCGCTTTTCCGCTGATTCTGCTGTGAGGCCGCGGCATTGCGCGACTGGGTGGCGATTGTTTTCGCTTCCGTTTGGCCACGCGCCGCCGGCCCTGACGATTGCGCTGCCGCGGAGTTCTTGCGTGCGATGTGCTGCTTAGCCTGCTCAAGCCGTGCGAGCGCCTTGGCGCGGCGCTCTGCGCGCTCAGCCGGGGTCAATTCGCTCATCAATTGCTGGTTCGCAACCCGCACAACGCAACCGTCCAGAGGGAGTGGGTGAAGAAGAGTATGTAATTGAAAATCGAGATTAGGGGAGCCGGCCGCCGCTATCATGGGAGGGCGATTACAAATGGCCTCGACGCACGCGGTGTGTAGCAGCTCTATTTATCGTCCTTCAGAGTTCGGACTCCGTCCGGTAGCCGACAAAGAGGTATTAATTCTTTTTGATGCAATGGAGTGCAGACAGAGGCAAACACAGCTCCTGAGTGCACTGCTTGCTCCGCCCGAAGCGTATCCCACCGCGGTGGGTGTGTCTGGGGCGCGCGGCACGGGGAAACGGCAAACAGTGCAGGCGTTCCTCGAGCGCCAGCCGTTTTCGGCATCGTGGGTGAAGTGCGAGCAGTGTGCGACGGCACGGGTGTTGCTTCAGCGGGCTCTGAAGCTGATCTTCGAGCACACCGGCACCGGCGCCAGCGACGAGGCGGTGTGCGAGAACGTCGACATATTCTACACATTAGTGCAAAGAAAATTCCGCGAGGCGCGGTTCACCGAAAAACACGTTTTGGTGCTTGAAGGGCTCGACGAGCTCCCTGATTACCGCGCGCGCGAGAACTTGTTCAGCAGCCTTGCCCGGCTGCCCGAGCTCACTGGCGGGCTCCGGAACCTCGTGGTGGTATTTATTTACAGCACTGCTGAGCCCCGGTCGCTGGTCTCGAATCCAGGCGTGCCGCATATCTGGTTCCCGCGGTTCACGATGGAAGAAGCGGTGCGCCTGCTGGTTGAGCGCAGCGATGACCTGTGCCCTTCCGCCGCATTTGGGCCCCAATTCAAGGCAGACTATCTAGAGATTGTGGCCAAGGCCGCGACGCCATACGCCGGCACCGACGTCGAGTCCCTGGCGCGCATTGCCGCGCGCCTGTGGGGCCCGTTCACCGAGGGCGTGGACGCAGCAACAAGCTCGGCCGCGCGCACGTACGTGGCCAAACCGGCGCTGTTCCAGCTGGACCACCTACTGGACACAGTCCCACTAAGCGAGGAGGCGGGGGCCGGGGCCGGGGCCGGGGCCGCCGCGGAGGTGTACCAGAAAGACCTGGCAGTGTCGCCGCTGAGCTGCTATCTGCTGTGCGCGGCGTACCTGGCGAGCTACAACCCGCCACGGTACGACATGCGGTACTTCTCGCAGGCGAAGTCGATGCGCAACAAGCGGCGCGAGACCCGGCCCAAGAAATCGGCAACGATCCCGCCGCGGTCGCTGGCGGCGCCGGCGTTCGAAATGGAGCGGCTGCTGGCGATCTTCCACGCGCTGAACCCGATGGGCTTTGAGTACCAGCCGAGCGTCGACCTGAGCCGCGAGATTGCGACGCTCACGGCCCACAACCTGATCACGAAATCGCAGGGCGACCCGCTCGACTCGCGCACAAAGTGGAAGATCAGCGTCTCGTGGTCGTATGTAGAGCGTCTCGCGCAGCAGATCGGATTCCCTATAGAGGAGTACCTAGTGGAGTAGTTGGTGCTCGGAGATAATTTACATGCATGCAACAAGAGTATCATAAAAAAAAGGGGAGGGGTAACAAAATAGTAAGAACACACGCATGCACTCTAGCACACATGCCCTCTCAGCAGAGACGTCCACTTAGACGGGGCCGCTAGAACGAGGCCGCTCAGGCAGGGCCAGGTTAGTCCAGCGGCAGGCAGCGACAGGCGGGCAACTCTAGTATGTGGGCCCGAACGACACATCCACAGGGTCGGCATACGACGTATACTGGAAATCGGATCCGTATCTTGCTTGATCCTGTACCTTCTGGTTGAGCGCCGGCGAGCCCGTTCTATTCATCGGCGGCGGTGGAGACTGCTGCGGTGGCTGCTGCGGCTGCTGCTGTGGTTGTGGTTGTTGAGACTGCTGCCGTTGTAGCTGGGTCTGATCCTGGGAAGCCGCGGAGCGGTTCTCATTCTTTTCACCTTCTCGTGCAGGCGCCGGCTGCTGCGAAGCAGCGTCCTGAGCCTGTGCCTGTGATGGTGGCACTTGGGGCGGCTGTTGCTGCTGGTGTTGTTGTTGTTGCTGCTGCTGCTGCTGCTGCTGCTGCTGCTGTTGCTGTTGCTGCTGTATAGGTTGCTGCATTGGCTGCTGAGAGGGCTGCTGCTGAGCTTGCTGCTGCTGGAACTGGCCACCTAGCGGAGCGTCACCTGGAACATTATGCGACGTCAGCGCTAGTGACTGCGGGATCACGCCGGGGATCTGTGGTATGTACTGGTTGTTGCCGAAGTGCGAGAACTGCTGGAACTGTGGCGCCGGCGGTTGCTGGAGCTGCTGCGGCGGGGCAGGCCCGCTGCCGCCGAACTGGGGCGGCTGGAACTGCGAGAACCGGTTGTCGTACTGCACAAACTGCTGCGGCGGCAGGCTCGCGTTGTCCGGAAGCACGCCCGTGGGCGGCGCGCCACCTGAGCCGCCCGCGCCCCGCGGGTAGCCGGCCGAGACGCCGAGGCTCATGTTGGCCATGTTGTTCATCCCGGGCAGGTTGTTCGAGATATTTGCCATGTTGTTCATGCCGCCGATTCCGCCGATGTTGTTCATGTTCAGGTTGCCGAGGTTGCTGATCGCGCCGCCGGACCCGGTGCCCATGTTCAGGGAGCGGCTATCGCCGACGTAGTGGACCTCGCGCTGCGAGCCGCTGCCGCTGCCGCTGCTGCCGGCGCCGCCGTTGGCACCGCGGTGGTCGCCGGAGCCGGCGTCGCTCGGGCCGACGCGGTGGTGGGTGGGCGTCTTGCGGGGCTGGGCCTCCTCACGGGGGACGATGTCGATGAGGAAGTCGAAGACGTCGGACTTCTGGATCGCGGTGGCGATGTCGGAGCGCTGGAGGGTGCGGCGCTTGTTCTCCTCGGCGTGGATCCACGCACGCATCGTGAGCTCAGTGATGAAGATGTCGCATCCCTTGGCAAACAGAATTGGCGCCTCGGCGGAGATCATGCGCACCTCGCTGTCGGTCTTCATCACCTTCTTGATGCGGGCGAGCGGCAGCGCCGTAGACTTGAAGCACTCCTGGCCGTTGCCGTCCTCGGCAATGTGCTCGATCTCGTCGATCGCCTGCTGCCAGTAATTCAGCATCGCGGTGCGGTGCTCGCCGTCGAGGCCCTGGCCGACGTTCGCAAACGCGTCGACGGGGTCGTCGAGCTGGTCAACGCCTTCGACGCCGTCAAGCGGGTCCAGCTGATCCATCGACATCATGCGGCCGTCGGGCGCATATTTCGCATCCTCGTACTCGTCCTGCACGCCGTCCATCGCCAGTCAATGCAAATAATCTTGTCCGGTACCGGTGCTGTGATGCCCGCGGTTTGGTCCGAGGGTTAGTGATGAGAAGAGATGCGTTGCCAAAAACAACAGTCACTTGCACCCCCAGACCGCGGATCGAGGGCGAGGGCAAGGACCGAGTCACGTTCGCGCGAACCTAGCCCCCGCCTGGCCCAGACACCATGCGCATCTGCGAAGGCGCGGGCGTAACCGCTGCACCGGCTGCATGTGTCCCTGCCGCTACTCCACCACCCCATTGCCCCCCCATGCCTGGGTGACATTCTCATTGCACTGGTGGTCGTAAATAGGGTGGTACGGCAGCCTCGTGCTGTGATATATCCTCATAATCTCAAGTTCTAATCCTACACTAACGCAGCCTTGAGTAGGGTGCGCCGATCGCGCAGTGCGTGCGCATTGAGCAGTATCGAAGATCAGCACATTTTGACCGACTACCAGGAATTCTCAAGCGGCATGAAGACACATTCCACCAATTTATACTGAGTTGGCGCCCTGTTAACCAGCTGAAGCCACCACCCACCCACCTCTACAAAACATCGCATCCGCGACAGCGCCGTTAGCTCCGCTATACGGCTACCGCCTTTTCACCACCGCCTCGAGCACCACCGCCTCAAGAACCACCACGTACGCACAACCGATCCACTTCGGGCAGAGCGTTGAACTACGTCAACAATTCGCATAACAATGTTGGCGTCAACGCTGCAGCGCAGAGCGGGAGTCCAGTCGACCAACGACTATAATCGGCACCGGAACTACGCCACGCACCGGATCAGAAAGCTGCGGAGCCGCGCCCAGCTCTCGCTCCGGCCAAAGGCGAACGCGCGGCCGAAACCGCTCGAGGACCCGAAGCACTGGCCCATCGCCGTGCTCCTGGCCGAGCGTGACTGGGCTGCCGCTATGGAGGTCAAGTCTGCACTCGACGCAGACGCCGCGGCCGCGTCTGCTTCAGCACAGTCGCGCGCGCACATGCTCTCGAAGCTCGCCAAAGCCATCAAGTATGCTGCGCACGCAGCCCAGCTCGCTAAGCCCGTACTGGCCGGCCGCGAGCAGCTCGAGGTCGAAGTGTACATAGCGCTGCTGCAGGGCGACGCGGCGCTCGAGAAGCAGCAGTGGGACACAGTGGCAGCGGCCTACTCGCGGGCGCGCGTCGGCCTTGTGGCACTCGGCAATGAGGAGGTGTTCACCGACTACGTCTCGGCGAAGGTGGACCCCGTGCTGAAACTCGCGTTTGCGCAGGTGTCGCAGGCCCGCAGCACCAGCATCCCGCATGCCGCCCAGCTGCGCGTCGCTGGCACCCCCGCCAGCAGTGCGTTTGTCGAGCTCGTGCGCAGCGTCGATGCGTCGGCCCTCGACAGCGGCGACAAGATCGACCCTGCGAAACAGCTTGGCGAGATCAAGTTCCGCTCCCACACCGCCGAGGTCCGCGACGCCGACCTTGCCCAAGCGGTTTTGGACGCCCAGGCCACCGACAAGCAGCTGGACGCCCAGCTCGCTGCGCAGGGGCCGGCCCTGGATCCGGCAAGCTTCGACGCGGTGCTGGGCTCGTGGCAGGACGCCGCGTCGATTGTTGCCGATATCCTTTCTGCTGGCCGGAGCCACGAGGAGCACGGAGACGGCCAGCAGCTGCATATTGTCAACACCTACATCCAATTCCATCTGCTCTACCGCCGCATCCAGCGCGACAACGAGGTTGCGTCGAAGGAACGGGCCGGCAATGCCGCTAGAATATACGACGCGCTGCTGCAGAGCTGCGAAGCAATGGCCGAGCTCCCTGGCGTGTTCAGCGACGACGAGCTGACGCAGAGCATCGAGGGCATGCAGCTCTACTTCAAGACGTTGCGCACGCTCGCGGTGGCAGAGACGCACCGCACCGGCTCGCGCGAGGTGCTGGCGCTGCTCAATCTCGCGCACAAGCGCCTGCAGGCTTCGCAGACCGTGATCAGCGCCGACCTGCCGGTGCACACCGAGCAGCTCGAGGACCTGAAGGAGCTTGTGGCGCAGCGCCTCTCGGCCACGCACGGCCTCACCGTGGTGTTTGAAGAGGCGGCGCGCCGGTCGGCGATGCGCGGCTCGATTGCCAGCGATGTGCGGGCGTTCCCGGTGGCCCAGTCGGGCGGTAAGCTGGTCGTTGCCGACCTCGAGTGCAAGACACTTGAACCGGTTCCTGTGAAGCCTGTGTTCTACGACATTGCCTATAATTACGTGAAGAGCGACGATGGCGCTGGCGAGGGACCTGCAGAACCGACGGTGCGCGAGGCGAGTGTGGAGAGCACAGGCAGCCAAAGCGGCAAGAAAAAGCTATTTGGATTATTCTAAGGCATCTTTGCAATTCATACAGATAAAACTAATGAGCTGTTAACCCAAAATCTCGATAAATGTGGAGCGTAAACCACCTCGAACCACCTGGTGAAATATTCCGTCACGTGTGAGCGAGGTGTGCCATTCTCGGCCTGGCTGCTGGGGGGAGGTCCATACGCTCTGCGCGCCCATGCGCTGGACCTTGCCTCGATCACTAGCTTCCCAATACAGCAAGTTTGCCTTAAATCTGAAGCGTAGAAGAATGCCGGGCCCGCTTGTGTGGATCGACTGCGAAATGACCGGGCTGCTGCCGCAAACCGACCGTATTTTAGAGATCAGCTGCTTTGTGACCGATGGCCAGCTCAATCTCCTGGAGCCGAACGGGTACACGAATGTGGTCCACTACCCGCAATCGCGGCTGGATCAGATGGACGAGTGGTGCCAAAAGACGCATGGCCAGAACGGGCTGATCGAGCGCGTGGTAAAGTCCATAAACACCAAAGAGCAGGTCGAGTCCGAGCTCCTGGAGTACTTGCGGCCTTTAGTCGAGGAGAAAATGGGGGTGCTTGCCGGTAACACCGTACATATGGACCGCGTGTTCATGATGAACGAGTTTCCGCGCGTGGTCGACTATCTCCACTACCGCATTGTCGACGTGAGCAGCATCAAAGAAGTTGGCTACCGCCAGAACCCGGATCTTATGGCGCTTGTTCCGCGCAAGAAGTTCACACACACGGCGCGGGGGGACATTCTCGAGAGCATTGAAGAGCTCCGATGGTACTACAAGAACTATCTGCGGGCCCCTGAGGCGTCCGCAGCTCCGGCCAGCGCAAAGTAGTCGCTCAAAAAATATATATAGTAGCGTATAAGTTATGCTGGTAGATTAAGGACTCATGAAGGAAGCATGAAGACGATCACGGCGCCGACTGGCTCTTTTTGACCACGGCGGGCCGTTTTTGAAACATGTCGAGGATGGACTTGTTGTTGGTTGCCACAGGCGCGCCCCGTTTGCGGCTCGTTGTCGACGACGACTTTGCAGCCTTTGACCCGGGCTTCTGGTTCAGCTGCTCGGGCTTGTAAGCCAGTTGAGAGAATTGGTGGGCCTGGGCCTCGACGTGGAGGCGGTGCAACTGCGCGGCCGTGGCCTCGAGGTTCGTGAAGTCGTGCTGGGCTAAGTACCATTCTGCCATCGACGGAGCCAGCCACGACGACGCTACAAAGCTCACTGCAGTATAGAGCATTGCCGCTTCCACAAGCTCTGGCGCCGGCTTCTCACGAGGATCGATGGGCTGGACTGCCTGCAGCACCTGGTCCGACATCCCTGGAGGAATAGCTGGGCGCACACCCTGCACGTACTTATCAAGAAATGCTTTGAGAAGTTGTAGGTCTAATTGGTAGAGGCCCGATTCCACTATGCACACTGCACCGGCGCAGCGCTCGGCCCAGTCCGTAGGGAAGCTGTCTGCATCATCGGAGGATGCGCCGAGCTCGAGCAGAACGTCGAGCGGTAAGGCGCGAGCTCGGTTGTCATAGAGGACCGGCAGTAGTAGAAACAAAGGATGTGTTGCTGTAGCGACGTGCATCGATCCGTCTTTGGTTAGTACATCATCAACGATCGCGGAGCGCGCCGGTGTGCCAACCCTTGTGAGCTCATACAGGGTATCGCCCGCAAAAACGTAGCGCGCCAACCGACCGGTCCGGGGGTGGGCAAACACTCGGAATTGCAGGTCCTGCGACGCGGCGTGCTCCGGCAATAGAAGCTGCATAGCACCGCTGATCTGTCGCGTACGGTCCAGGGTGGGACGCGTTTTACTATGGGATGGTCGTCCCCTTGCCCTACGGGCGGTTCACTAGTTTGGCCGCTTCACAAATCCCCATAGTTGTGTAACTCTTGCGCACGGCTACTGGCTACTAACACAACTGACTTCAACCCGGCTCCTATCGACCACGACTGCACTGTGGTCATGTCGCACGTCACAAAATGTCACCACAATGCCACCGCAAATCAGCCATGCCGCAACTTTGCGTACATTAACATTTTAACATTACTTCATAGCGCCGTAGTCCGTCACAGGCAAAACGCCAATTCAATAAGCTGAACTCGATATGGTGGCTGAGCGAGGAGGACCTGCACGATTGCGCCGGGCAAGCACGCAGCGAGCCAAAACCACGTTGCTGAGCGAGATGTCGGGAAGCGGGGTGGGAGCGAGGGCACCCCAACCCTCGTTGCTTCGACGCCAGGCACGCACACGCCCAAAGCCACCTGGGCCTCAGCCCATATAAAACCGCTCAACCACACCACACGGACTGCGAGCAACCAAGGCTGAACAAGCATATGAGCGAGACCGGATTGCCTGCAGGGTGGGAAGTGTGCCAGTCGCGGAGCCGCGACCTGCCGTACTACTACAACGCCGAGAGCGGGAAGTCGCTGTGGGAGCCGCCCGAGGGCACGAACCTCGACGTGCTGAAGGAGTACATCTCGTCGCATTTCTCGCACGCAAAGGGCAGCGAGAAGGTGCGGGCGTCGCACCTGCTGATCAAGCACCGCGAGTCGCGCCGGCCGTCGTCGTGGCGCGAGCCCGAGATCACCCGCACCAAGGAGGAGGCGAAGTCGATTGCGCTGGGCCACGAGGCGCGCATCCGCAGCGGCGCCGCTAGCCTTGCCGATCTCGCGGTGACCGAGAGCGACGACAGCAGCTACAAGCGCGGCGGCGACCTCGGGTTCTTTGGCCGCGGCGACATGCAGAAAGAGTTCGAGGACGCGGCGTTCGCATTAAAGCCCGGCGAGCTGAGCCGCATTGTCGAGACGTCGAGCGGCTACCACCTGATCGAGCGCACGGCGTGAGCTCCTGCGGTTCGCCAGCCGAGCTGCCGGCGCGGCGCCTCAGCCGTTGTAAAAGCCCACTTTTGGGGCAAGTCGCGGGCACGCTGCCGCCCACGCGCGTTTCAGGAGTGCTGCATTCGCACTCAATGGGCTCGCGCCGGCGTGCGGCCACTTCCGATTCTGGCCTGCCAATATATCAACCGTATGTACCATCTAATTACCCTTACCTTCGGCTGCGCGGACCCGTGCGTGGATCGGGACAAGGAGGGCCGGGCTCGTTCTCGGATTCTAGTGTGTACCTGAAGGTGACCACATGGTGGATCCGCCGTGTTGGCATAATACAGGCGCCCCGATCGAGACTCGCGAACCGCTTCGCCGTTGAGAAAGCGCGCACGCTGAAGGTGAGCGTGTGCTTATTTTAGTGACAGCGCGCCCGCACCTCTGGACCCCAACGAGTACATTGCCATGGACTGGTCCGAGGATGTCAGCCAGGAGGTCGCCGATCTGCGCGCGGCCACCGAAACACACTCGGCCGTGCTCGAGCTCGACATGGCCGGCAACGTGCGCCACGCGTCCGACGCGTGGCTCGCGCTCGCCGGAATCGACCCAGCCAAAATGGCCGGCCAGCCCATCGGTTTGTTCGTGAGCCCGCCAGACAAGGACATTTTCGTCCGCGCTGCCGACGAGATGCGCGGGCCCACGTTCACCGGCGGCAGTGTGACTATCTGGGTGTCCATGAAGGACCCCGACAACCCCGCGCTGCCGCGCGTCGATCTCGAGGCGCAGGGCATCATCATCAACTCCGCCGTCACGAACGACTCCGAAACCGGGCCCTGCGCGGGCGACACTGGCAACGTAATGTGGCTGGTGTCGCCGTATGCGCCGCGGCCGCCGGTCAGCGTCCAGCTGCCCCACAAGCTCACGCGCACCACGGGCTTTGCAACCGACGTGTTTGCGGCGTTCCTCGAAAACCTGGCCGAGGCCGTCCGCTCGCACGCGCTCGAGCTCCCGGTATTCCCGCAGGAGCTGTGCCACATCTGCGAGCGGTTCATCAAGACGTGGTGGTTCGAGCGTCACCACTGGCTGTGCTCGGTCGAGCACAAGAACGAGGAGCGCGTGCTGAGCGCCCAGGAAGCCGTGCACGACCACCGCGACGCTCTGCTCCAGATGCTCGCGCACCCGGCCATCGCCACAAAGCACGCCGTCCGCGTGTCCTCGCCGCTGGCGCGGTCCGCGTCGTCGGCATCTCTCTCATCGTCGCACTCTGCGTCGCACTCCGCATCCCACTCTGCATCGAACTCCGCATCCCACTCTGCTTCGCACTCTGCATCGCACTCTTCATCAACTTCTGCATCACACTCTCCATCGACCTCGGCATCGACCTCGGCATCGCACTCTGCAGCACACCCTGCATCGCACGCGGGCTCGGGGACAGCTGGCTTGGCGCCCCTGCCAGCCGCCCCGCCGTCATCGTCCCAGGCCCTTCTCCAGAAAATGATCGAGACGTGTGACCGCGCGATCGAGCTCGACCTTGCAGAGATCAAGAGCAGCGACAACAAGGAGCCGCTGGGGCCGGTCAACACCGAGATCATCAGCCAGCTGAAATGCCGCCCGACCCTCGCCGTCCCGGAGCAGCTCGAGGGCGTGATGAACACAATAGATCTCGTGGTCAATACCCTCCTTTCCGCGGTCGAACGCTACGGCACCTTCATCAGGTACCGCCGCGTGCTGTGGAACGAGGTCGAGACCCAGGTCCGCGAGGCCATCGACGCAACCGTAGCAATGGCCGAGTCGACCACCGGCCGCGTGATCATCGAGGCAAAATCGCCAGGCAGCAGTGGCAGCAGCACTGACGACGACGATATCAATGCCCCAACAGCCCTCGACCTCAGGAGCGACGGCGCTCCTCAGTCTCTAACTACCGCTGGCGACCTTGGCAGCACCAGCCCGCCCGCTTCAGAGGACTCGAACTCGCTGCGGGCGGCGATTAACCCCTTGCCGGTTCTCGAGACCGATGACGAAGACGAGATCATCAATGTTCTGCATCGAAAACGGGGGTCGCGTTCGCACCCGAAAACACGCGATAGCCCGCGCCTCAGCCCGCACCCGAGCCCACGTCTCAGCCCGCATCTTAGCCCGCTGCTCAGCCCAAAGCTATGGCCCAGCACGCCGTCGCGACGCATGTCGCGCGAGTGCTCGATCCCGGGCAGCGGCGCGCCAGCCGCTCAGCAGAGCTCCAGCGCCACTGGCCTCAGCGTCGCGGTACCGATCCGCCGGCAGAGTGCTGCATCGCTGCTGTCCAGCTCCGCAGGCTCGGCGCCGTCGCCTATCGACGGCGATGCTCCACAAACGCCCAGCATTCGCGACTACGACATCATCAAGCCGATCAGCAGAGGCGCGTACGGAGTTGTGTACCTTGCTCGGAAACGGCTCACTGGCGAGTTCTTTGCCATCAAGGTCCTTAAGAAGAAGGATATGGTCGCTAAGAACCAAGTGACCCATATCAAGCACGAGCGCCAGATCCTCATCTCAACAACCTCTTCCCCTTACGTGGCCACCCTTGTCTTCACCTTCCAGTCCCGCGATTACTTGTACTTGGTAATGGAGTACGTTCCCGGCGGCGACTGTGCGGCGCTGCTCAAATCAATGGGCTGTTTGTCTGAAGAATGGGCAAAGAAGTACTTGGCCGAAGTTGTTGTTGCCGTGGACTCGCTCCACTCGCAGGGGGTCATTCACCGCGACTTGAAACCGGATAACTTGTTGATCGACCGGAAGGGGCACCTGAAGTTGAGCGACTTCGGACTCAGTGCCACAACCTCGTCGTTCTCGCACCAGCCGGGCCGCCCGCGCTCGCGCACTAACAGCTTTGGTAGCGATATGCTTTCTAGCTCGCCGTCCTCGCCTCTGAGCCCGCTCGCCTCCGCAGGCACGCGGTCTAATTTGTCTCCGTTCATGGATGATCTCAGAACGCTAAAGCGCAAGCGTATTTTGGGCACTCCGGACTACCTGGCACCAGAAACCATTGAAGGCGGTCGGCAACTCACGATCGCGGCTGACTGGTGGGCGGTTGGGTGCATCTTCTTCGAGCTGTTGTACGGCTACCCTCCATTCAACGATGAAAGCCCGCCGAAAGTCTTCTCGAACATACGCAAGGGACGCATTTCATGGCCAGATATCCCTAGTGAGGTCGATATTAGCGACTCTGCCAAACAGCTGATCAAGGCCTTGCTGGTGCTTGACCCGCAGCAGCGCCTCGGCGCAAATGGCAGCGAAGCCGTGATGTCGCATCCGTACTTTTCCGACGTAAACTGGTCTGATCTATTCGAGCAGCCCGCGCCGTATGTTCCAGACATTGAGAATCCATTGAGCACCGCCAACTTCGACGATCGTGGAGCAACTGGGATGAGAATCCCCGCTCAAGAGACCGATTTGGTCTACCCGCTACCCGGTATGAGTGACCTCCCGCCCGCAGCAGTGGCAGATGGTGCTACCGATGAACAGAGTGCTGGTCAGTCAATTGCATCGAGCCCGGCTTCCACCCGCTCTAATCCGCTGGACCCTTTGATCCCCTCCATACCTCCGATCGGAAAGCTTCCACCCAGCCTAATTGGTGGCCGGCACGAGAGAGGTAGCACCGACCACCAGCACTTAATCCGTCAGAAACACGAGGATGGAAGCAGCAAGCTCTCGCCGCAGTCCCCTGAGAGCACCCCTCCGCATTACATCCGCTCCCGCCGAGGCAGCCGCACCAGCGAGTCATCCGTCGATGAGTTCGGGAGCTTTACTTACCGGAACCTCCCGGTGCTTGAAAAGGCTAATAACGACGTGATCACCAAGATCCGTGACGAAGAGCGTCGGTTGTCGGTATCGAGCGGGAGCAGCATGTCTGGATCGCCGCTGCTGAACTTATCGTCGCCATTCTCAGAAGCGCGGCCCAGCAGCCCAATGTATATGGCACCTGCTCCCCATGCGCCGCTTCCACGCTCCCCCAGTATAGTGAGCCTACCAGTGTCGTCTCCTGGAGCGTCAACAGGAACGCCGCCGCCGTCAACGTCACAAGCACTGGCAACTGCCTCATCAGCCCAACTAGCGAGGCCGGCGCCCAGCGCGGCATCTACTTCCGCATCAACGGGGGCTACACCTGGGCCGCTCGGGATCTCAAGTAGCATTGGGTCTTCGTTGTCCTCGTCTTCCACATCCTTGGCCCAACAGAATGATGAGCTAGAGAAGGAGGCCGCACTTCTGCGCGTTCGCCGAAGGCAACAGCTGCGGCGCTCATTTGTCGAGCCTGGAAAACCCTTGTACTTTCCCTTGAATGTATTGGTAGGCGGGACCCAGAAGCTGGCGGCGAATTTCGCCCGATTCGGCTGTCGCGTGATCTCGTGTAGTGTCGGAAATGAAGTCTGTTTGAAAGCAAACAGCGCGGTTCATTTTGACCTCATTGTGCTGGACTTGCACACTGGCAGCGACCTGAGCGACTCGGGGCTCTCGAATGCTGAGGTGTGTCGGATTATCCGAAGCACCGTGAACCCCAACCGGGAGACCCCTATTTTCCAGGTGCATTACCCGGGCCAAGCGGCCACCCCGCAGCTTCCTTCGATCGACATGGAAGACGAGGCCGAGCTTGTCAAGGTCCTGAAGAGTCTATGCAATTGGGAGGCCAGCGGGGCACCGACAAGCGGAGCACCGACAAGCGGGGCATCGAAGGAGCAATGAGGATCATATATGCATATTTATTTAAGCTCGCTAATTGCGATTATTTTGCGAGTTAAGCGAGGTTGCGCTCTTTGACAATGGCCTCAAGAGAGCCGGGAGTGCGGTCAGCCACTGGAACAATTCGCAGTCCGGCCTCGGCATTCTTATCATAGTCAAATACTAAGTCGGCTGCCACAACGCTGTTTTCAACATTCTTGATCTGGTCATCGGTCGTAAATCCATCTATGAAGAACCGCGTGTGCCCTTTTTCGACCAACTCGCCAAATGTTTCTAGGTCGTCCAAAGCCAAGTATTGGAAGTTCAATGATGCAGCTGCGTCTTTAACGGCGCCTCCCGAGTCACCTTTGGCGAATATGATTGCAACTTGGGGCTTGAATGTGTCCATGGCTGCCCTAGGCATTCGAGTTGTCGGCTTCAGCATATAGCTGCCGAGGGCTAGTCCGCCAAGAATGAATGCAATCCCCAACGGAGTGACGCGCGGTCCTCTTCGCGGTGGTTGAGGGCCTGCCACGCCTTTTGGCGCACCATTAAGCACCGGCCGGACGGCAGCCTTTCCAAGCAAGGCTCTCGATACTTTTAGCATAGCAGCGGCGCCTGCACCACCTCTTTCAGAATCCTCAAGGGCAAGGGCCTGCCTGTTCCTCTTCGACTCGGCATCAGAGACTCATGCATTTTCGGTTAGGCCACGAGGCTTTGCCAGATATAATAGTAAAAGTAGGACTACTACTACACTTACGATGGTTCAAACCGTAATCACATTTCTAGGTTAGTATGTGAAGCTCGGCATGGCTAACTTGGCACGGCTCTTCTCCGCCTATCTGTGCTACTGTGACCACGTGCGCCTGTCACTAGTCACCTTGTTATCTTGGTTGGTTGGTTCCCTTGGTTAACCTATTAATTCTCGAATAGCCCCTGCAGACCACGTGCATGCGATAAGTAGGTCTCAAGAGCTGCCAGGATGAAGGAGAGAGATGTTAATGCTGGCATTGGAATGCTTGAAACTATTCCTCGAAATAGTCATATAACTGTGAAATAGTCCAATTCAACTTGGCACCTCGTATCTTTTCCATGCTCGAGCTGTATCGTGGAGAAGCTCAGCTTTTTCGTCGATCTCAGGGCGTTCCCCACCCTGCTTGCTTTACCCGCTTCGTTCCCGATCGAGCCATATGCGGCATGGGTGCGGCAATCTGCAGCTCAAGATGCATGTGGATTCGTCCATATATCACGCTCGATTTGCAGCAGATCTGAAAACACATTGGCAGAGACCTTCTAAGATTTCAACGAAACATGATCCCAGTAAATCCGCTAGTTCTAGCGCTTGTGAGTGGTGCTTCTGCCTTCAAGACCACTCCAGGACCCAGCCTAGTGAAGCCGTACAAGCAGAACTTAGATGACCAATACTCACCATTGCGCTACCTTGGCGGACTAGGGCCATATGTGACACGGTCGGGTAACGGCATTTCTCCGGAGACACCCGAGGGATGTGAAGTCGACCAAGTGGTGCTGCTCCAGCGCCATGGTGAGCGGTACCCTGATTGGAGCTCGGTGAAAGGCTACAAGAAGGTGTTGAAAAAGATAACCGAGGCTCACCCTGGTATTCCGTTCACCGGTGATCTTGAATTCTACAACACTTGGGACTTTTTTCTGAAGCACGATGGCGACGCCGGTCTGGAAACTGCTTCAGGACCCTATGCCGGGCTTGCCGACCTCTATGACAAGGGTGCCACCTTTGCCGGCAAATACGGCCATCTCTGGGACGGCTCGAGCTCTGTGCCGCTGTTCGTTAGTGGTAGCGAGCGTGTGATCCAGTCTGCTCGTAAGTTTGGCGAGGGATTTTTCGGCTTCAACTATACGGATGTCGCGCAGCTGAACATTATCAGTGAGGAGCCGTCCGCGGGGGGCGACTCGCTGAACCCTTACTTCTGTGCCAACACAACAACGACTTCTTGCGAATTGAAGAACACTACGAACCTCGATGCCGTTTACGACATCGTGTTCCCCGAGTTCGACATTGCTGCCGTGCGCCTAAATAAGGAGCACGGCCTCACCCTCACCGGATCCGATGTTGGCGAGCTATTTGAGATTGCCTCATTTGATTTCAGCGTAAACGGGTACTCGCCGTGGCTCGATGTGTTCACTCGCGACGAGTGGATTGCGTACAACTACCGCCAGGCTCTGTGGTTCAACTGCTACTTCGGTCCTGACTCTCTTGTAGGCAAGGCGGGTGGTACGAACTTCGCCAATGCCACTGCGGCGCTGCTCAACAGCGGTCCCGACGGCTCGGGGTTGCCATTGGTACTCAACTTTGCCCACGATACCGATATCACCATGTTCCTCGCCGGCATGGACATACTTACCCCGCTCAGAAAGCTATCCACTGAGCGCGTCACGTTTGACACGCGCTATGAGCTCAATGACATTGTGCCCATGGGAGCCCAGCTGGTGCTGGAGAGGCTGCGCTGCAAAGCGCCGTACTTGTCGAACTCCACTGATGCGATCGATGCCAATGCCTCGCTGCCTGACTCGTATCTCAATTCTACATACGGAGTTGCCAGTGATAGTGCTGCGTCTAATGTGACAGGCTACTTCCCGGCTAACGCTGAGAACTCTACAGTTGTAACGAATGTGTCATTTGTGGTGAACGGCTCGGACCCTAAATACCAGAATGGCACTTCGGGCACTTATTACGACAACTCCACCCTCTTGGTCTTGAACGGAACGAATACTACCACCGTTATTAACACAACATATACCCAGGTCTACGGCTTCAACGCCTCAGCACCGGGTCCGCAAGAAGACTCGTTCTTTGTGCGGCTCGTGCTAAACGACGCGATTGTGCCGATCGACTACTGTTACGACGGCCCGGGGTATTCGTGCTCGCTCTCGAACTGGACGAGCTACGTCGCCAAGCAGACGGAGCTGTACAACTTCGAAGAGTACTGTAAGCCTGCAGAGAACAACGTCCCCGAGCGGATCAGCTTCTACTGGGACTACAATAAGACCACGGAGTTTGACGAGCCGAAGTCTTACATTCCATGGCAGGGCAGCCACCTCGTGTGAAGCCTTGCCTGCCCACGATACCCCTTTTCGGAAGGAGCAGCTGCCCGATAGTTTAAGCTTTGATTTGTAACAATATATAGGTTAATGTCGGACTAGGTCACAATCCCTCCAAGCACTCAATGTGGGCTTCTATTTTGCACCTGGTTGGCCACTTCGCACAGCAAAGTATGCCAGTCTACTTGAACGTCCGCACAGGGTACGCTTCGGTGTACATTCCGCCCGCAGCGAAGCTCACGATCTCATAACTCTTTCGCTTCATTGCTGGCGCGACCACTGGCAGGCCATTATCCAGCACGCTGAGCGCCGCGTCTTTCGACTGGAGGACGGTCGTGAGCTCGACCTCGTTGTTGGCGATGGTCGCCAGCTGCTTCTCGCCCTCAGAGCCCTTCGCAATCCGCGGCGCGGCCTGGCTGCCATACATCAGAAGTCCTGCAACCGCGCTTTGGTTGAATACCGACGTCTGTGGGTAGTTACGGCGGTAGTCGCGCTTATAGTACGGATTTTCGGCAATGTCGGCCGACGGGAGCGTGCGGCCGTCGTGGTTTAGTGGGTTTGACGGCTGCGAGCCCGGCGCCGGAACACGGTAGGTCTGCGGGATGGGATTACCGGTCGAGCGGTTCGGGACGAGCACCAGCTTGTTGCGGAGCCAGGCCCAGATGCCCTTGGACACAACGTTGTACTTCTGGGAGTTTGGCACAGGCCCAGACATGTTCTGTGTTGATGCCGCGCTTTTCAGCCAGTAAGGTGGTCACTTATTACGGTGGGCCTGAGTGGTGTGATTCTTAGCCAGCTCGGAAGAGCGGTGTGTCTCTTGGTCGGTTACACATAATACCGTTAGTGCCAATCTGCTGGCTGCTCGCGACCGCGTTGGTAGCCAGCCCGGCCCTCAGAGTAGCTAAAGTGGATGGCGGACGACTCCACAGACTGGACGAGCACCCGCGCTCCGTTCATCGAGAAATTTGAAGAAAAGCTCAGATGTCCCGTGTGTAGAGAAGTGCTGCGGCGCGCCCCTACAATTACAGAGTGTGGACATACTTTTTGCGGCGAGTGCATAGGCCGCCATCTCAACACTGAAAAAACGTGTCCATTGTGTCGTACCGAGATCCAGAGGGCCAAGCTGCGGCTAAATAAAATAATTGAGGATCTAGCAGATGACTGGGCGCTTGTCGCACGCCAGCAGCTATTAGAACAGCTGCGGGCGCCGCCAACAACCGTCAAATCGGCTAGCCCGCAAATTGTTGACGCCGATGACCTGGAAGAGACATCTTCCCAAGCAGAGACTATTAGCATACCCCCATCCGACGAACAAACGCCAGCAGCGCTCCCAGAGGGATACGGCACCTGCCCAATATGCGCGCGAGCGATGCCGATATCCGAGATCGAGGGCAAGCATATCGAGGGCTGTCTAAAGACCAACTCGAGCCTGCGCCCCAGCAACAGCATCAACCCACCGCCGCGTAAAAAACGGGCGACGTTTGGCGTGGAGCATAAATCATTGGACAGAATAACAATCCCGTTCTATCCTGGTCTCGCCGAGCTCAAGCTTCGCAATTTGTTGAAGGAAGCGGGCCTGTCCACCAAGGGAAGCAAGCAGAAACTAATTGCCCGACATCAGGAATGGGCTAATATTTGGAACACGAACATCGTAAGTAAACATCCCAGGTCTGCAGGAGAGCTGAGGCAGATGATGGCACAGTGGGACCGCGCGCAAGAGCAAAGCGGCCCGAAGAATTTGAAGGAGCTCGACGCAGCAGAATGGGCCCAGCAGAACCAGGCCTCGTTCGACGAGCTGGTCAAGAATGCCCGCAAGGCTAGAGACGAAAAGCGTAATGGGGTCAGCGGTGCGCTCACCTAATTGTTGAATAGATATGGATACGAAAATATATCATAATTCTGCGTGCTCGGCGTGCTCAGCGTGGCCAGGCTGGTCAGGCTGGTCAGCGTGGTCAGATTGGCCTACTATCTTAGGCGGCGGGTGAACCACAGGGCCGTGGCCTATACCCGGCATTGCGTGCAGAGGAACTTCGAGAACCTTAGGCCTGGAAGACTCGGAGGCTTGTGCCACTGAAGATGTCGACTCCGGTGAGGCATTCTGCTGCTCGTGTTCTCGATGGAGTTCTTGTCCTCTCTTTGTTGCTGGTTCTTCCGTTGGTAGCTTCGTTGGTTGTGTCTCGAATATGGTGTAGTCCTCGCTGTAGGGAGAGCCAGAGCTGTCCACTGTTGGCGGTGTATCAAACGATTGACGAGGAGGGGCGTGGCCGTGCACAGGATGGTGGAGCTGCTGCTTAATATTGCTCTCTCTTGTGAAACGAATGTTGAGGGTATTACTCGCGCGCGATAAGGCGTAGTAGCTGGGAAACGCAACGATGAGCGTAAGGATCAATGCAGACAGCACCGTCCACAGAACTGTGTTCATGGCGTACGCCTTGCTGCGTTCCAAGCCGCTGTGAACGACAACAGAGCCATCCAATGACACGGAGACCACAGCTGCGCCATCGACCGAGACCGCCGTGGCTGTTACAGGGAACCCATGCACACCCTTGAGGATCGCTAGCTGCGACAGCCCGCTGGATGTACGGTAAACAACCAAATCGCCGCTGGGGGCCGCGACCGCTAATTTGTCACCGGCGGCCGCCAAGGCCGTGACGCCAGCAATGCGCGGAACCTTAATTTCCTTGACAATCTCTACACCAGACTCGCCAATTCTAAACTGGGTGAGGCGCACGCCTTTACGGTTGCCAATGGTCGACGCGAGCACCACAGAATCCGGGGCCGTGAACGCGACACGCGTCCATTTGTGGTCCTTGGGCGCGGCCACCCTTGCCCACACGTCGCTGGCATTGTTGACATTTCTGAACTCTGCGGCGCCGTCTCCTATTGCTACGACGAACTTACGCTCCTTGGCATCATACTCGCTGAACGCCATGGCTGAGATCTCGAAATCGAAGTTGAGCTCTATGGTATCGTTGGACCCACCACTCACAACAACCACTTTGCCGGAGTCTGCAGAGCTGGCCGCTGCCGCCATAGTCCCGGACACCGCAGTCGCGCGCTGGTAAGTGGTGGGGTCGGCCGACTTGAACACGTCCAGGGCTTCTTTCCACTGGATTGCGCCGTCATCGTCAACAGCGAGCTTTTGGAAATGCTTATTCGCCTTGTGCTCGGGAGGCGCGTTCGCACCGACCCAGACAGTGCCGTCGGGCGATGCCGCAAGACTTGTTGGGCTGTCGCTGTTCTCGGGGAACAAGTACTCAGACGCCTTCGTGAGGGTGGCTCCGGCCAGTTTGTAAACAACGAGCTTGTTCTTCACACCGTGCGCGCCTTGGCCACCTCCGCCACCAACGACAATCGTGTCAGGTGCAGTGAAAGACACAGCATAGAGCGGCACACCCGCGTTTTCCGAAGCCTTGACGACCATTTTGGGCACCGCAGACGGTCAACCGCTCGAGTTATCCATATGTCGACTGCGATGGGAGTCTCGGCCGCTGTCATGTGATTCAAGGACGCCGGCCTCGCTCTCTCGCCTGCAACCTCCCTCACGTAGTAAGTCAGTCGTACTTAGGACGGTGCTGCCGCCGGTGCTTTGGCTCGGCAGTGGCTCCTGTCCAGCGCCAGCTGATCGCGCGCACTCAAGACGCTGTGGGTTTACGAACTATACGATTGTAATCCAGAATAAACCTGCCGAATTGAATCACCCTAAATTGTTTAGCCAGCAAGGAAGTTTAGGGTTTCCACACCGAACGTGGTCCAAATCGAGCACGCGACGCGCGGTTCCACGCGTCGCAATTATTGCCGTATACGCTATGCCGAAAGTGAACAATACGGTGATGCCAGAAAAGCAATCAATGAGCGGCCCCCGGGTTCCGCTGAAAGATATCACGACCGATTTTCCCGCCCAAATAATTCGCACGCAGTGGTCGGCCGGATCGGTCGGCCGTACCACTGAATGGCGCACAGCAAAGCCGTTGATGCCGCAGACAAAGCGCCCTCCTATTCAGATTTGGTTGGATTTGTGATTATGTCGCGCAAAATGAAATGTATGATCGTACCATGCGATCGGCAGGCTTTTTCAAGATTGCCGGACCCTACAACGAAGCACACGACACGCATGTAGCACTGTGATATAAACTGAGCATGCGGCTGTATCTTATTTTAGCATTTACTTAGCATATTGATGAAAGAACATTACATAGGGAGAGTTTTCGGGCCTTCACTAGCACTTGTTGGGCGCTCGAATAGCCATCACTTACTGAAACGCGCTGCAGAGCATGGGAAAGAAACGGGCCACGTTCTAGTGATTCAAACACATTATCGTCCATACTATTTTGCTTCACCGCGATAGATTCGAGGCACTCCGCAAAGAAAAGAGCTAATGCTTTCAAGCACGATCCTTCACCTCCAGCTGCAGCTTCTAGGTCTCCTTCTAGGTCTCCACTAAACTGTACGTCAGGCACCATGCAAGAACATACCCAGCAAAGGCGGGAAGTACGCTGTCCACGGCAATGGCTCTATACGGATTCGTGAAATAGTACGACGGCGATCGAACAACAAAGAGAAGTAGGAGCGACGTGGCGACGCTAACAAGAAGATAAAAGCCAAATCCGTAGAAGGATTCGAGTCTGAAGGCTCCAGCGGCGCATCCGGCTCCCAGCGCAATTACATGCCTAATGCTGGCAATTTCATTACTGTTTTTGGCCACAGACTCGGCAGACACGGGCTTTATTGCTGCTTTGATATCCATCCCGTCGGCTGAGCACTTTGGTGATACCACACACGCTTAATGTGTGACTTATGCGACTACTTACGCTTAGTATCAGTGCCGCACCTTCTGCACATCGATAACATGCGAGCCTCACACAGATCTGATCTCTCAACTTAGAGCATTCAGTCGCCTTCAATATTCGCCCTCAGCCTATATTTCGCGAATTTGCTAGAGTTTATTTTCAGTTAGTTATCTAAAAGACACCTCATCACCAATATCGGGATCTCGCGGAAATGCTCCATCCTTTCATACATTGACCATATGCGAGTAGAATGTCGAAGAGTTTCGCCCAACAAAAAGGCAGGCTGGCGAGGTTACAACCGAATGATAAGCTATATGCGTACATACAATATGAGATCCGGAGGGACGACCCGAGGCAGACCAGGACGAAAATCGTTCATTTAAGAACAGTTCATTTAAGAACATTACGCTCGTTTCGAGCTTGATCAAGTATAAGGACTGAATCACTGGGGTTTACTCGTGTGAGTTGTGCTGCCCGCAGAAATCGCGGTGCTTTTACGTTTGTAAAGTTGTGCTCGAGTGAGTATGGGCGATATCCACAGCCCATAAGTATAAAAAGTGCCCAGGTGCGCAGGTAAAGCATGCATTTGTTTGTTCGAAAGCAGGGAAAAGCTGCAACGCTGTATGGCGGGGGTGCCCGAAGGCGGGGGAATGCCCGAAGGCAAGGGGGGTGCCCGAAGGCAAGAGGGGTGCCCGAAGGCAAGGGGGGTGCCCGAAGGCAAGAGGGGGCCCGAAGGCGAGAACTGCCCGAAGGCAAGTAATGGGGTCCTGGTCTGCTTCTTTACTACGTATCATTTCGGAAGGACGCAGCAACTCCAACATTTTAACTGGATTGTTGCGCTCCCTTGACCAGCTAGGCTGCTCGAGCTCATAACAACCTCTCTACGGGAGATCGCTTTTGAGAGCTCTAACCTTTCCAGGCTGGTACAGGAGGGTCCACGCTGAGAATTTATCGCAGTAAATGGTCGTGAGAATGACCGAGAGTCTGCTCGATGCGCTATATAGACGACGAAAGGGTTAGGTTATGCAGTCATCGCTAATCGATTGAGTCAGGAAGTGCAGAAAGATGCTGTCGAATTGGTGGTAAGTGGTCAGTCTCTGACATTTACTGCTCAATGACTAAATGTGACCGCATGTGAGAAGTTTCTCTGTGTGTCACCGTGCGTCTACAGCTGCCGTCATGTTTCCTGTTATTGGAGTTTTAGGCATTTAAAGCGGGATATTTGCCTACCAAGAAAGATCAGTAGCAATTCGTATCGTCAATGGCTCGAAGCTCAAATAGGAGAATAAAGCTTGCCGAGGCTCTGGCACTTCGAGCAGCTACTCAGAGGGACCAGAGTATACTGCATAATAGGATGCAGGAGCATTTAATCATAGACGAGGGAGAGAAGCCAGATGATAATGCAGCAGACATGTTGAACCGATATGTTGAAATCTCAATTCAGCTGCGTGAGCTGATTGTAGCTATAAACGAAACAAACTTGGCAACCCGGTTCGATGAAGGGACCATAACCAGCGCAATAGCTGAGCGGGACCGCTTAGCAGCTGTAATTGCAACGCTAGAGGCGACGAGTAAGCACTCTGTCGTGTACACAAAAACAGTGACTCGCGAAGATGATCATGGAAATAAGAAGCTAGTCAAGAGGGTCTCTGTATTCGAGCTTGATAGCCTAAAGGCCGAGCTCCGCCGAACAAAGAAGTTGCGTAGCCAACTTGATATGAGGCTACAGCTCGCTAATTGGGAAACTGAGCTCATTGCTGATGACGATTCGCCATTATGGAATCTTGTCGCGGATGCACGCGACCACGCTGAGAGCGGAGGTCTGCGAAGTGTGTTCGATAAGTCCCCATCGCGTTTCAAGACCCTCTTGTCGCGAGGGTATGGCGGAATATGGGATACCAGCTAACTAATCGTATTAAATCTTTTTCAAGTCAATCACCTCGACGCGTGAAACCACGGTTCCATGCTTCAGGCCGAGTGCACGCCTGTAGCTATTGTTATGTAAGTTGGCTGTGGCCGACGCTAGTGCCCCATCGCTCACCGTGCTGATATCTCTCAACCGCTTGTGGCACGTGGTGCGTTGCCAGATAGCTTGAGAGCCAGTATCTCTTGTGTTGACAATTCGCCAAGTGAGAGACTGGAGCTCTTCGGATTTTGATGGGTGGCATTCTGAGCGTGATCTGGCGCCAGGCTCCCGAAAAACCTGTGCTGGATGGCCTAGGCTTTCCGACTAGCGTTACAGTCGACTTCGAAGTCTCTGCAGCGCGAGAGAAGCTGGCGCAGCTGCTTCGCGCATCGCTTGTTTCCCATCGGCTAAGCCGCATTGCGCAGCCTCTTACTGCCGCCTTCTACCTCGGAGCGTCTCCTGCCGAACTTGTGGCTCTTTTTGAGGAATGGGTGCCGAAGCTGTGCACAGTCTGGCCTGACGACGATCCAGTGGACGAGTCGGTAGGGAAGTTCAATCTCGAAGAGTTTTTCGGCCACCCAGAGTATGAAGAGCGCTACTACGATTACTTCCGCGACTGCCTTACCGAGGAGCTCGACTGGCCCTCCGTGGTCAAGATGCACATGGAGCAGCTCGGCGCACGGCTAGTCAATAACGACTTTAGGCCTCTTATTGAGCTCGCGACGGCACTTGAGACCGATAATGGGCTGATCGCAGCCGAAGCGCTGGCAATGGCTTCGACAGACCCGGAGGCCGAGACGGCGCCGCAGGCCGCGGCTGTCGACGATACAAGCGCATTTACTATGTTTATTCGCAGCACCGCGCGCGCCGCGCTACGCACGGAAGACTTCACCGCTGTTTGTGCCACGCAGGCGCAGTGCGAGCTGTTTTTGTCCGAGAAGGAGCGGCTGATTGACCTCCCGCTCGAGTTTACTTTGCTCCGATATCTTAACGACTACATCCGCAGCCGTGCTGCGACTCCCACAAATCCACTTCCCAAAGTCGCACCAGTGGAAGCGCTTGCCTCGAAGGACCCTGACCTGATTCAGTACACGCGAGCGCGAATGGTGCTCGAGATCATTGCGGTGTAGTGCAAAAATGCTTGTGTTAGGTCCTACAGACAATAAGTTAAACAATAATTTAAGCAATAATTTAAGCAATGTTGTACTCCTCGGCCTCCATCTGCTTTTGCGCTGCCGCAAGCATCGCGTCGCGGGGTGACATCTTCTTCGGCTTGGGCGCCGCTGGCGCGCCTGTCAACGACTTCGGCGCCTCGCGAAGCGCAAATGCCTTGGCAAGGTGGCCAAGATGCAGGTTCTTGAAGTTGAAAATGGCCTTTTCGGCATGAGTATGCGTGGTGTAGGCTCGGATGTGCGCCGTGTAGGCCTTGCGGGCCTGCTCAGCAAGTCCGTCTGCATCGCTGCGCACTTTGTTCTCGATGTTCAGCTGCCAGGACGTGGCACTTTCTTGCCAGTCACCCACCGGAAATCCGCTTTTGAGGACAGAGTCATAGCTGGCGCTGTTGAATCCATAGGCGTGAGCCTCCTTGAGCTTATCCTGGTATGCTGTCTCGCTGGGAAGCAAGAATAGCATCGCATCGCCTCGACGCCCAGCTCGGGCTGTACGCCCCACTCGGTGCAGGTGGTCTTCAATGGAGAACGGTGGGTCATATTCCACAACGGCATCGACTACAACATCGAGCCCTCGCGATGCGACATCAGTGGTCAATAAAACACCTCCCTTCTTGCTGCTAATGAAGTTCTTCATGGTTGCCGTACGCTCCTGCTGTGATAAGTTACCATGGAGTCGGAACGCCGGCATCATCCCGGACGCGGCTATGCTTCCGAACACCTGATAGTGGAAATCAACTGAATCTGTGCAGCTGAAAAACACAATGGCTTTTTTGGCCTGGGCAGAGAGCTTCTTGAGAACCGCTGCGAGAGAAACCAAGCGCAACTTGGCCGGCACAGTGATGATGCGCTGCACGAGCTGGCTAGGCGTAGCCTCAACCTCGGCCTTGCGCTCCTCTCGCACCCACACAACCGGTTCGGTAAGCGCAAGCGTCTTGAGCCGCGAAGCCTGCGCATTCATCGTCGCTGAGCACAATATGGTGATACGGCGGTCAGTGATTTTCTCCAAGATCTGCGTCAGTGTCTCTTCGAACCCAAGATCGATCAGCCTATCACCCTCATCAAGCACAACGTACTTGACTTTGTCTAGTGTAAGGCGAACCGTGTGCTCTATATGGTCTGCCAACCGACCAGGGGTACCAATGAGGATATTCACACCCTTGCGCAGACGCGCCTTCTCGCTCTTTCGTTTCTCACCGCCAATGACAAGGCCGGGGACAATATAGTGACAAGCACGGCACAGTATTTCGCACACATTAAAGATCTGCGTCGCCAGCTCCCGCGTGGGGGCTAGGATCACTGCGAATACACCAGATGACCGATCAATTCGCTCTCCGCTGGTCATCAAGTCGTTTATTATTGGCAGAAGATAGGCATACGTCTTTCCCGAGCCAGTCTGGGCAACGACGATCACGTCTTCTTTGGTTTTCCTGGCCTCGGTGATGGCTGGAACTGCTCTGGCCTGAACCTCAGTGGGGGCCTCCAGATTCATTTTAGATTTGATGTAATCCAGGAGCTGGTCGTTGACGGCGAACGTTCTTGAGTCTGTAATTGGAGCATTGGTGATATCATTAGCGCTACCAGAAGAGCGAGACTCTGCAACGGCCACATCAGGGTTGAAGCTGAAGAGCGAGGACACTACTCCTGTTTCTTTGATGGGGTCTCGTTCTTTGCCTGCTCCAGGTTTGCCATGTCCAGGCCCTTTGGTCCGCTTGGCAGGTCTTCCTAGTGATGCAGAAGTGGGCCGAGACCGATCGTCTCTGGGACGCTTAGCCCCTCGGTCTTCCTCATGCCAATTAGATTTGGGTCGCTCGACCTTAGGCTTCACCGGACGCGCGGAAGTGGTGAAATTCAACAACAACCCGTCGTCGTCCATTGAAGTATTCGGTCGTCAGTGGTCGTCCGTGAAATATTCCACTTACATAATTTTTTTGACCAGGTTCCGCCGCGCCCACCAAGCGTTGTTCACCCACCCAGAGTTAAAAAGCCCGGGATTGGAAGATGGCCGAGGCTGATGAGGACCTCTTCGTGTCCAATGAGTTTGTGGAAGACCCTGTGGTCTCGGAAACACCCGTGTATTTGAGCAACCAGGCAGGAGATCGGCTTGTTCTGCTGCAATATCCAACTCGCAAAGCCCCCAATCATAGTAAAATCAAGGCCATGAGATTAAAACCGAGCCAGGTGCTGGAAACAGACGTGGAGAGTCAAATGCCTTCGGTGTTTATCAACAACGCGCGCAGCAGCAGCAACAGCAGCAATATGGGTATCGACCAGTCCTTCAGCGGAGTCCTAAACAAGAGCGACGGCCAATTTGCGCTAGCCATGGTAAGCAAAGGCTCGCTGCACCTTACACTCATACCGCGAACAGGACAACAGCGTCCCAAGTTCACACCACCGGCTGCGGTTCTTCCCCCTTCTTCCATGCAGGCCCCGACACAACAGGCGAAGCAAGCAGACGGTGCAGGCCTGCGGAGCGTGCAGATGAGTGTCAAGTCGCTCACCACTGAACAGCCCAAGCACACAGGGGTGCTGGAGTTCTGGCGGCAAGCGAACAAAGAAAGTTCTGAAGGCTACGAAATCGGCGAGATTGATGAGAGTGTGCGAGACGCTGTGCTAAGCGCGCAGAATACCTCTGATATTGATCTTGGCCTCGACATTGCTTCTGAGGTTTCGTTTTTATGAGCTTCCCGAGGGCGGTGAATGCCTGGCTGGGCTTAATTACATATTTATCATATAGAGGGGCGGCTGGCAATCTCGCCAAGCTTCCTGTCTCTTAACGCGTTTTGCTTTGCTTTTAAGCTATTTACATGCCTAGTCAAACCAGATCTTGATAAGTTCCTCGGACACGCCGCTTGGAGTCAGCACGCCAAGATCGGTGATCAGCGCTGTGATGTATTGGTGCGGCGTGAAATCTACCTGGGGCCAGGATTCCTGGTTGATCTGCACAGGCTCGGCGTCGGTGGATGATGAGAAGTCAAGCTTCTGGTTCACGGGGAGATCGCTAGGGCTCACGGGGAACATGCGGACGAATTTGTGGCTCTCCGAAAACACATATACAGGCTTGTTTGCTGTCTTTGCAAGTAGGGCCACCTGGTAGCTTCCGATCTGGTTGATGACGCCGCCGGACTCGGCCACGCCTTCCGCGCCAATAAATACCTTGTCGGTGTTGTCGATGATATAGCCGACCGCACAGTCTGGTACCACACACACAGGAATGCCGAACTGTTTCAGAATGTTAGCGGTATACGTGCCTTCGTTGCAGACGCGGGCCTCGGTGAGATACACCTTGAAGCGCACCGAGTTTGAGGCTGCCGCAAGTTGGAGAAGAGAGATCACGGCACGCGACCGGCCATGAACCAGAATAGTGTCGTGGTCGCGCACGAAAGGGAGGCCAATGTGGGCGATTCTCGATCGCGACTCCTTTGCGCGGTCTGCGAACAGCTGTCCATTCGCAACCAGGTTTCGCCGGCACGCATCCCAGTCTTTGTACTCGTTGATATTTCGCGTAACGAAGCGCAGGAACAGGTCGCACCCAGCACTCAGCGAGATCGAGTTTGCAACACTGCTCTTCAGGGTGTTCGCGGCCTCCTGCAGCACCGCGATCAGCTCCGCAGAGGTATTCGGCTGCACCTCGCCAAGGAGCGCAACCAGCGACTGGATCGCCGCAACGGGCATCGTCAGATCCGGGTCCTCCGCGAGGAACCGCAGATATGTCTCCCTGATGTCGAGCATATAAATTAACTGAGGATTAAGGCCCACACATTACTCACCCATATTGTCGGCCATACATTGGATCCATATATTCAGGCGCCCACCACGAGCCAACAGGCCGGCGGGATTGAACCAAAGAGAAATGCCGGAATTGGTGTTGGTTTTCCATTAGCCTCGCATCACTCGGAAATTTTTTGCCACTTGACCACTACGTTAGCTACGAGCGGCGCTTTCTTGTGAATAAGGAGGACATGGTATATCATGCTAAGCAGAGCAATAAGTATCGAGTACATAATTTAAGACTAGTTACTACGGTGTGCCCCTCTAGTCGCTAGGGTGGGCATCTGGACGCTCCGCGTCCTCGAGCTGGTCGTACACGACTGTACGCGACGCGTGCGTCCTCATGAACGCGACATAGTCATGCAATTGGCTATCATGCGCACTACCGACTTTATCCATTTGCTCGGGTGCTCCGGCAGTGGGGTTCACCAGGTGGTGCTCTGACGCGGAGGGCCACTTAGTCGTGTCGAGGTGGGAGTTCTCTTCGCTGTTCAGCTGAGCAATGAGAGCGGACTCCGCATTCTTGACGTCCAGCATAGACAATTTGTCCCGCCAGTCCTTCCGCCAGGCCTCAAAGTCGGCTGCGAAGCGGTTATTTGCCTCTTGAAGCGCGTCCAGCGCCTGGTGAACGATCCTCAGTCCAGTGAGGGCTTCCTCGTGAAGCTCAGGGTCGACTCTAGGCGTCTTGGACATCGCAAGCTTCTTGAATTTCATTTTCATTGGCGTCATTATTTTGCAGGTGCGAAAGTGCACTGGGCGGTGGGCGCGAACCGCTCTGAACCGCCGGGTGGTTCACGAGGGTAAGGGGACGCTTCCCGTTTCGAACGGATGCAGGCCCTGACCGCAGACTCAATTGAGCAGCATACGAGACCTGCACGTCGAGGTGAAGCTATGCCAGACTTCAAGCCCTTATCTTCCTCAAATCCAAGTTTGTGCGAGGACCCTCTGCCTAGCTTCCGCCGCTCTACTGCTCCTAAGTTGAACTTTCTCCTCGCTGGCAGAAACCTGTTGCATAAAAATAAATTTTGCTCACAGCATGCAGACTTGCGCCTACAATAGCGGTTTCCAATGAGCGCTCAGGAGTGACCACTGCCATTTCAACCGTAGACGAGTCTCTTCGACCCTGTCAAAAGATCGTCGTATCCCGTGTGGGCTCGCGAAACGACCAGCAGCTAATTTGAAACCCGACTTTTATGGGCCGCATATTTTGGCGTGCGCTGCCAAGTGTGCTAGCTTGTCGACGGTCATATGCCACAGCACCCAGCATCCGCAATCTTGGGATTATTGCTCACATAGATGCTGGCAAAACGACAACCACAGAGCGTATGCTCTACTTCGCTGGCTACACTCAACGGCTGGGTAACGTTGATTCGGGAGACACCATAACGGATTTCCTCGAAGCCGAGCGTGAGCGGGGCATTACTATTCAGTCTGCAGCGATCACCTTCGAATGGAATGATCGCCAAATCAATCTCATTGATACACCAGGACACGCAGACTTCAACTTCGAAGTGGTTAGGTCACTGCGCGTCTTGGATGGCGCAATCACAATTCTGGACGCCGTAGCTGGCGTCGAGGCGCTAACCGAAAAGGTCTGGTCTACTGCAGCGGGTCTGCAGATTCCCCGCATTGTATATATTAACAAAATGGACAGGCCTGGTGCTGGATTCGGTAGAACTGTTCGAGAGGTTGTGAGCAAGCTGAAAACGCGGGTAGTTTTGCTGAATTTACCTTACTTCGAAGGAGATTCGTTTGCAGGTATCATTGACGTGCTCAATGGCCAAAGAATCCAGTACAAATCCGAGGACGGTAAACAGGTCGAGGTACTGAGCAGCGACCTGACCCCTCAGAAGCAGGAAGTCGACGACGCCAGAGCAGCGATCATCGATCAGATGAGTGAGATTGATGACGAAGTGGTTGCCGAGTTTGTCGAACAGGACTCGGTCTCGACGCCCACCTTGATTCGCGCCATTCAGCGGGCGACACTTGCAAACAAGATCGTGCCCGTGTTGTGCGGTGCCAGCTTTCGCAACATCGGCATCCAGCCACTGCTGGACTCTGCGGTTCAGTATCTCCCTGAGCCGAGTCGCGAGTTCGAGCCCAACCTTGTGCGCATGCTGGCGTTCAAGGTGCGCCAGGATCCTCAGCGCGGCACGCTCGTGTTCGTGAGAATCTATAGCGGCACCCTGAACAAGAACAGTGTTGTGTATAACACGGCGACCGGGTCAAAGGAGCGGATTTCGCGACTTCTGAGAATGCAGGCAGATGAGCCGGTCGAAATAGACAAGGCCGCTGAGGGCGACATTGCCGTGCTAGCTGGTACAGAGAATGTGCGGACTGGTGACACGCTTGTTGCGCATGCCACAAAGCGTGACGGTATCTCTAGTATCTCTAAAGCCGACAAGGAAACCAGCCTACTGCCAATCCCAATCCCCCCTCCCGTCTTTGTCTCGCGCATCACGCCTAAGGGCCCCGGAGATGTTCGAGGGATGAAGTCCGCATTGGAAATTCTTCTTAGGGAGGATCCATCGTTGCATTTGAGTTATGATGAAGAAACAGGCCAGTATATGCTTTCGGGCATGGGAGAGCTGCACCTTGAGATTGCCACTGGGCGGCTGGTTAACGAGCTGAAGGCTCGTGTGGAGATAGGCGAAATCATGATCACGTTCAAAGAAACACTCGTGTCGCCCTCGCAGACCGTCTCGAAGTCTGCACGGGATGAGAAGGGCGGTATCACCCAGGTGAGTGTGACCGTTCGGCCTCGTCAAGGCGGTCTGCAAGCTAACATGCAAGACAACAACGCTGTTGAAACAAAGTTTCGTAGGCACCCGTTGATCCCAAAATCGGTTATCGAAGAGCAGGGTTTCATAGGCCTGACGCCAGTGCTCGCCCAGGGCGGGCAACTGGGCGGTTACGCTCTATTTGACCTTGCGTTTTCGGTGGAGGTCAGCATTAGCCCAGAATCAGACTCGACCAAGCAAGTTGCCCCGCTCGTGCGCGAGGCTGCGTCAGAAGCGCTAAGGGGCCTGAGTGCTGCGGACTTTGCTCTGCTTGAGCCTGTAATGAACGTCCAGATCTCTGTTCCAGAAGCCCAGGTCGGCACTGTGATGACCGATCTATCGACGACTCGGCGGGGCATAATCATTGGCTTGGGTGATTCTGATGCTCTTGAGGACTCGGACAGAGAATACTCCGAGCTAGCAAATAGCATTTGGACACCTGTGGATCACACAATGTACCTGTCGAAGCACGAAGCGCGTGAAGGTCCCCGCAGTCAGCTAAATGCCACAGTTCCCCTTCGCAAGATGGTTGGCTACCTCTCGTCTCTGCGTAGCATGACTCAAGGGCGGGGTACGTTCGAAATGGCGTTCAGCAGGTTCGAGCATGTACCCACTCAGGATGTTACCGAGATACTCGAAGCTTAATTGCACATAACATCAGTTGTATATATTGGAACCATTAATCCGCCTATTGAGTTGTGTCGTACGTAGGGCACGTATTTAGGACACGTATGTATGATGGTGTGACTGATGGGACGTTTTGTTGCACACAAAATTCAGCATACTGTTGCATACTCGAAGGCAAAGTGGGGCAAAAGTTTCAGTTATTATGTCTCTGATTGGCCATGGCGTCTATAGTAGGAGCTGTTCTGGCTGGCGAGGCACGGGCTATAGGATCGTCCAATTAATTAAGGGTTAGGCTGCGCTCTGCTGACAACCCACACCACCGCGTTCTCTCCTGCATAAAGCTATACTACTGTAGTATGGGGCCTCTGTGTAGAGGCTACTGATAGACAGCTACAATGAGACTGATACCAAGAAACTTCCTGCGCGCTGGAAAGCAGCGCACGAAAATTCTTCTGATCGCCATTGCGTTGATCGTGAGTTTCTCATATTTTGTTATTTTACCGCGACGCCAAGCGCCCAGGTCTGCACTGGTATCTCTTGTGAGAAAAAGAGATCTAGCTGATGTCGTTGAAATGGTGCGCAATGTGGAGGATCGCTATAACAGGCAGTTTCACCACGATTGGGTCTTCCTTAGCGAGGACGACTTTGCTCCGAATTTCATTGAAACAGTCTCTGCATTCACCAGCGGCAGAACCATTTTTCGCACCATAGACAGGACCCATCATTGGGCTCTTCCGTCGACAATCGATCGCGATAGGCTGAAGGCTGACTCGGAGAGGCTAAGCACTCTTGGTGTTCCATATGGTGGGTCGAGCTCATACCGAATGATGTGTCGGTTTCAAGCCGGTCTGTTTACGGACTATCTTCCCGAATATCGCTACTATGCTCGCATTGATCCTGATGTGAAGCTGTTCTGTGATATCGACTATGACATATTCGAATACATGTGGCGCAAAAAGATTAAGTTTGGCTTCACCATCAGCCTCAAGGAGATTCCCCATGCTACGGAAAATCTTTGGAGCACCACTATGGAGTACGTTGAGAATCGGGGATCCACGATCCTACACCCAAACAATTGCTTGAACGACTTTGTGGATGGAGCGGGTGACTTTTGCCACTTCTGGTCGAATTTTGAACTAGCTGACTTGGAGCTGTACAGGTCTCAGCAATACAGAGACTTTTTTGAACACCTTGACCAAACAGGCGGGTTCTTTTACTACCGCTGGGGTGACGCCCCTGTGCACTCATTAGCGGCAGCAATGTTCTTAGACCGGTCGGAGATACATTACTTCGACGACATTGGCATGTACCACAGACCCAACACAAACTGCCCGATCTCGAGAGAAGAAAGGCTCCGACGTAGATGCAGCTGTCCAGAGGACCGAAGCTTGAAAAAGCAGGACCGCAAGATCTTCACATTTGCGGAGCAGTCCTGCACGCCTAAATTTCTGAAAGTGCAAGGCTTCCCATTCCCAGATGGCTGGACCTCTGTAGCGGCGAAGAGCGTTAAGCAGAAATATGAGGCTGAGGCTCTGGCAGGATCACTCGCAAAAGCCTCATGATGATTATACTGGGCGGCGAGGACTGGTTTATGAGTTCACCTGCCCCCTGGACTCTTTTTTGAACGTGAAGTCCGGACAGAATAGAATACAATCTCCCTAAAGATGCTAGCACTAGATTATTTTAGTGCTTTATGTTCGATATGAACTCGTACATATGCTCTCACGGATACTCGTTGAAAAAGGTAATAAAAGAGAACGCTCACATGCTAGCGGTTGCGCACCTCCGTAATATGGAAGACAGTGATGCAAACATGTGCGAATTGAGAGACTCTTCATGCCGGCCATTAAATTCCAGGCATCCATGATGCGAATCATTCTATTCTGTAGGTCTTATGTACAATCATCCTCTTTCCGGACACTGCCAACAGCTGGCGTTATGACGACGGGTTCGTGCACATAATGCAAACGGGGCCCATTGGCATTTGGGCACCGCATACTAACGGGGAGCCAATGTATTGTGGTGCCGCTGCCTTATATGTCCCATTACGCGCGCATCCGGCTTTCCAATGCGAACCGCCAAGCATGGATGCCCACCTGGCAAGTAGTACCCTTGCATGCACTTGAGTTCGGGGCTGCGGCCACGGCTAGGGTCGACGCGTGAGCTGACGCGGCTTACGAAAGCTGCCAAACTGTGTCAGCTGGCCTTCGCCAAAGCGAGTCTGCTTCTCCTAGGACCAGCTCCCTGAGATAAACAGCATGATTCGAGGGCTGCGCGTCCTGCGCAACGCTATTTTGGCACTGGTGCTGATTGTTGTTATCTACAAAGTAAGCAGCAACAGCGTTAATGTGAATTATTCAGACCTCAAGGACTACGGTTCGACGCTTGGATTCTCTGGCAAAGATGCCCCCGCACAAGCCGGCGCTGGCTCAGCCGGTGCCGCGGGCGCGTCTGCCGGCTCCCAGGCCGCTCCCGCCGCTCCTGCGACGAGCTACGTGCGCGAAAACGCAACATTTGTTACTCTTGCGCGCAACGAAGACCTGTGGAGCCTGGTGGGCTCGATTAGAGAGGTCGAGGACCGGTTCAATCACAAGTACCACTACGACTGGGTGTTTCTGAACGATAATGACTTCACAGAGGAGTTCAAGGTTGTGACGTCCAAATTTGTGAGCGGGACCACCCACTATGGCAAAATCCCTAAGGAGCACTGGTCGTACCCAGAGTGGATCGACCAGAACAAGGCTGCCCAGACGCGCACCGACATGGCTGCCGCGGGAATCATCTACGGATGGTCCGAGAGCTACCGTCACATGTGCCGCTTCGAGTCCGGCTTCTTCTGGCAGAACCCGGCGCTGGACAACTACAAGTACTACTGGCGCGTTGAGCCCCACATCAAGCTGACGTGCGACATCGACTACGACATCTTTAAGTACATGCGCGAGCACAAGAAGAGGTACGGATTCACTATCTCGCTGTTCGAATATAAGGCCACCATCGAGACGCTTTGGGATACGGTCAAAGGATTCATGAAGGCTTTCCCGCAGTACCTGCACCCCAACAATGGCATGAAGTTCATCAGTGAGGACGGTGGAGAGACGTACAACCTGTGCCACTTCTGGTCGAACTTCGAGGTCGGCGACCTCGACTTCTGGCGGTCGAAGGAGTATCGCGCGTTCTTCGACTACCTCGATAAAGCGGGTGGGTTCTTCTACGAGCGCTGGGGGGATGCGCCAGTGCACTCGATTGCGGCGGCCCTCCTGCTGGATAAAGAGGAGATCCACTTCTTCGAGGATGTCGGCTACTGGCATGTCCCCTTCCAGAGCTGCCCCACGAGCTTTGAGGAGCGCCTTCGCCTCAGGTGCACATGCCCTCAGGATGAGAGCCTCGAACAGAACCAACGTGAAATCTTCACCTTCAAGGGCTACTCTTGTACGAACAAGTGGTACCAGATGTTGAATAAAGAGCTACCAATGGGCTGGAGAGATCATGTCTAGAGAGGCGGCATCCTGACGGCCAGACCTTTTTAACGATTTATATTAAGAGCTTTTCAAGCGCCATTGACTGACTTTGACTCAGATTATTTGCGGAGTTCCAGGAGTACCAGTTGAAATTAGCGCTTCTTACGGTCGTGTCTTAATCCGTCCAAAGACTTGCTTATCCACGAGGCCGGGCTAGCATATCACGGCAGAGAGCACCAAGGCTATGAATTGAGAGATCGAGTGCATGCTGAATTGTGAGGGTTGACTAGAAATGCGCGAGAGGGCTGACACTGGGCCAAAGATGCTAGAAGCTCTGGGGATATATGGATCCGAGGGTTGGAACGTTGCTCTCCACCAGCAAGTTCAACGAGAAACAGAGAGTTTAGATTACTCTTCGCTTTTGCTGCGGCTACCAGTGAGCTGAGAGAAATCGGTTTCATGACCCCAACTCGACTTAGATCAGAAAATAGATGGAATCTCCAGGACCGAGTACTGCTAAAGCCTATGCGACTGTGACATAAATGCCAAGACATGTCTTTCATTATTTCTAGTGAGCTTCCTGGAATATCTCAGTCTATGGCGACGGGTAGCATCCAGGGCCTTCGGAGTCCATGTATACGGCCTCCAAGGTGGGCAGCAGAATCGAGGCAATTCTTGTATCAGCGAGTAGGTGAGGCTCCACCAGATCTCGCGGCATTGTCTGAGATGCTTCGTTAATTATTAAAGTAGTGCGAGATGCGTATGGCTATGGAACTACCAAGATCGATCAAGCAAGAGAACACCATCTCGAGTACCTTATATCTCTTTTGCATTCGCCTGTGTTTAGCGAGCAGTGGAGTTGTTTGAAACGACACATGCGGCCCGCTATTAGAGATATAGACCAGCTAAGGAAACATGAGATAAGAGTTCTAAGCTACAACGTTCTAGCGCGATGCATGATCCCTGATAATGCTGTACACTGGCGCACAAGATTCCCTGCGATTGCTACGCAGCTGCGCGCTTACGATGCGGATATTGTGTGCCTGCAAGAAGTAGAAGAAATTGATGCGTGGGCGGGCTTATTTGATGAGCTGGAGTTGGCGCACTGGTTCATCAAAGCGCCTGGTAAACCACACGGTGCTGTATTGGCGTATCGGCGGAGCCGGTTCCATCTCGTCACCGACAGAGAAGTACGTTATTATGACATGAAGGAGCCAGCTCGGCAAACTAGCTCAGAGAATGTTGGGGCTGCCATGGTCCTCGATGTTCTGGGTGAGAACTGTCGGCTCGTGTTTGCTACAACTCATCTCTCTCATTATGCACGCGCGAAATATGAGCGTGCGCGGCAGGCTGCGTTGCTACTAAGCGCGTTGATCTCGCTGAACATAGAGTACAATGCCAACGGCGCGGTGGTAGCTGGCGACTTCAACACAGCCCCTGGCGACCCAGCGTACCAACTCCTGACTACCGGCAGGTTCGACGCTAACGCAAAGAAGATGCTACTTCGCAGTGTTATGGGCGGTTTCTCTTACAGTATTCATTAATCGGAGACCGAGGCGGTAGTAGAGAGCCTCGTGGAGTACGTGAAGAAGCTCAATCCTCCACGACTGGTGAGCTGCTACGCAAGGTGTGAGGGTACTGAGCCAGAGCTCACGTTCTGTACCTCTAAGTTTAGGGGAACGTTGGACTACATCATGGTCTCGCCTTGGATTACACCGATCTCTGTTCTGGAGCTGCCCTGCGTGAGTGAGATGGGCCGCACGACCAGGGGGCGCGCTTCAATGGGCAATCCGAGTGACCACGTACCGCTCGCGGCCAATATTAAATTAGGCTAGACTGCCTGATCATTCTTCAACTAGCCTAGAATTCTCCAGATCACCTTAAAGCTATTTCGAAAGTCTGCATCATCGTGGCATGCCTTTGCGAAAAGGATTCTGAAGATCTATAATTAGTTTCATCCCTTTGAAAGCTGAGCTTCTTCGATTCTTCCGCCGTTATTATGTTGTTATTATCGGCAACATGAAGCAGGCTGCTCGAGATCTTACTCTTCCAGATCTGCCGCAGAATAATCGGGTGATTATATTCGGAGCTTCCCTGAATAACCCAGTCTACGACAAGGGGCTCTACCTGAGGACCCCTTGTTCATGCATGCACGGCCTTGAAGATGGCTGTACAATCAAGACAATATATGTATCAGCGGGAGGTGTGAGCTTCAGCGGCTTGATCCAGTCGTAGCATTGTCTGAGCCCGTTGGTTAATTATTCACCAAAGCGAGAAGTGCTAGACTATAAAGGCCCTAAGCAAATCAGGCTAAAGGTACTTCTCGCCAAGCGGCTTAAATCCATTCCGGGCACACACCCGAATCTCGCGTAAGGTACACTAGTCTTGAATTGGCTCATGCGATTCTTTATTACGAGCATAGCCCAGCGGGAGGAGCATGAGCTAAGAGTTCTGACGTACAACGTTTTAGCCCAGTCCTTGATTCCGTTACAAGCATATGTGTGGTGGGCGGATCGATACTATGCACAGGTTGAGCAGCTGCGTTGCTACAATGCGGACATTTTGTGTCTGCAAGAGGTGGACGAGGTAAGGCGCGAATGGAAGAGTTTGTTTCGCGAGCTGGGATTAGTGCATTGGTTTGTTAAAGCGCCTGGAAAATCACACGGCGTGGTGCTGGCGCACCGACGAAGCAAGTTCCGTCTTGTTACCGATCGAGAAGTTCGCTACAGCGAACAGAAAGAGCTAGCACAACAATCAAGTTCAGAAAATGTTGGGGCTGCCATTGTTCTCGATGTTTTGAGCGAAAACCGCCGGCTCGTGGTTGCTACAACTCACCTCTTTTTTCATGTGGACGCAGACTACGAGCGTGCGCGGCAGCTTGCACTACTACTGAGCACAGTGAATTCGCTTAAAAGAGCGCACAAGGCCACCGGCGTGATAGTGGCTGCCGACTTCAACACCATTCCTGGCGCTCCGGCGTACCAACTCCTGACTACAGGAAAGTTCGACGACAATGCAAAGAAGAGACTTATCAGCAGCGCGACAACCAGCTCATTTTTCATCTGCAGTCGACTTTCTCGTTCGCTGATCAACGATCCAAAAGCGGCAGTGGAGAGCCTTGTTAAATACGTGAACGAGCTCTGCGCACCGCCGCTGGTCAGCAGCTACGCGAGCATTGACGGTGCTGAGCCGGAGCTGACTTTTTTCACCTCCTCGTTCCGAGGGACTCTCGACTATATCATGGTCTCGACCGAGCTCACACCGGTCGCTGTTTTAAAGGTACCTACCATGAGGGAGATAGGCCCGGGGCGCAACACGCACAGGTTGCGCGTCCAAAAGGGCTACCCGAGTGACCACCTGCCACTTGCGGCGAATATTCAGCTAAGCTAAACTATCTAAGCATTCTCCTAGCAATCCGAAATCTCTCTAGTTCTCATCTGGTCTTGACACAATGTATCAGATAACCCGCATGACGCCGCCGCGCTAACCTGCATGGGATCGGCGAGCGAGCAGAACGAAAGCCGATCATGTGCCTGCCGACCAGGAAGAGGGCATCGAGGCTTAGCAGATCCACGCGCGGCCCCGTGTGGCTGACCGCCCCTGGCTGCAGACCTGTCCAGATTCGATGCGGGAATCGCCACGGTACAGGAAGAAGTGCAGGCAAGGCGCGCGCCCCCCCGCGCCACTTGGCAAGGGAGCAGCAGCCAAGCATGCTGGCGTTCAGATATTGGCTTGTAACATAATTAGCGCGGCCCTTATTGGCCCGAGTCTATTTTCTGCGGTGGTTAAATCAGGTTTAGCTGGCTCAGGCCGTAGCGGCGAAGGTGCACTTGAGCGCAGAAGGCGCCCGTTTGGGTTTTCGCTGCTGTGCTGGGCCGGTCGGGAGAGAGGAGCCACTCCGACCTCATGTAATTGATAGGCGTCTAAGCTGCCTGCGGCTTGGCTCCCAGAACCCTAGCAAACCCCACTGCAGGTGGTAGAGCGATTAAAGTATGAGCCTCAAGCGCCGTTCGGATAGAATCGTTAAAGAAATAGATCCAGATTGTATCGCTGCCGTCTCTTCCGTTCCGAGGTATCTGTGCATTGCTACGAGGAGCATAGGAGCGTAACGTCAAATGCCTGAACTCGACGAGCTCGCGGAAGCCCGCGCGCTTTTGGCGTCGAAGGGCGAGGCTCTTGACGCAGACCACCCGCAGCCGTTCAGCCTGAACCCCGAGCAATTGATGTGCCTGATCGACCCGAAGAGCCCGGCCGTGCTCAAGGCGGTGGGCGGGCCTGCCGGCCTGGAGCGCGCGCTCGTCACCAACACTCAGACCGGGCTTACCGACGTCCAGCTCGGCGAGAAGGAGCTCGAGCAGCGCACAAAGGCGTACGGCCGCAACACCATCCGCGAGAAGAAGCAGCAGAGCCTGCTGAAGATCATGCTCATGACGCTCGACGACAAGGTGCTGATCATTCTGATCATTGCTGCGCTCATCTCGCTGGCGCTCGGCCTCTACGAGACGTTTGGCGAGCCGCCAGAGTACGACTTCGAGGGCCACAAGGAGCCGAAGGTCGACTGGGTCGAGGGCGTGGCGATTCTTGTCGCAGTGGCGATTGTCACGATCGTCGGCAGCGTCAACGACTGGCAGAAAGTGCGCCAGTTCGCGAAGCTCAACCGCAAGAAGGAGCAGCGCATGATCGAGGTTCTCCGCTCCGGCAGCCAGCAGCAGATCAACATTGACGACGTCGCGGTCGGCGACGTGATCTTCGTGCAGCCCGGCGACGTGCTGGCGGTCGACGGAGTTGTCCTCGATTCGAACGACATCGAGTGCGATGAGAGCTCCGTCACGGGCGAGTCCGACACCGTCACAAAGGTCCCTGCCGCCGAGGTCGTAGCGCAGAGCCCCGAATCCGGCTCGAGCCGCCGCGACTGCTTCATGATCTCGGGCGCCAAGGTGCTCCAGGGCACCGGCCGGTATCTGGTGACCGGCGTTGGTGAGAACTCGATGTGGGGCCGCACGATGCTGAGCCTGCACGAGGGCACTGAGATCACGCCGCTGCAGGAGAAGCTGAACCGCATTGCCGACGGCATTGCCAAGTTCGGCGTGTGGTCCGCGCTCATTCTGTTCATTGTGCTGTTTATCCGCTACTGCATCGAGATCTCCGGCCACAACCGGTACGCCAATCTCACCAGCTCTCTCAAGGGCAACAAGTTCATGGACATATTCATTGTGTCGGTCACGATTGTGGTGGTTGCTGTACCGGAGGGCCTGCCGCTTGCGGTCACACTGGCCCTGGCGTTTGCCACCACGCGAATGGTCAAGGACAACTGTTTAGTCCGCGTTCTCAAGTCCTGCGAGACGATGGGCGGCGCAACCACCGTGTGCTCCGACAAAACCGGCACGCTCACGCAGAACGTCATGACCGTGGTGCGCTCGACCATTGGCCGGACCCAGTGGAGCATGGCGATTGGAGATGGCGAGACGGCCGACCAAGAGCTCGAGACCTCTCTCCAGGGCGCTCAGGAGCCCCAGGGCGCTCAGGAGCCCCAGGATCTTCAGGGCATCAAGGCCGCGGCCGAGGCAGAGAAAGCGCCGGTGGCCAAGCCGACGCACGAGCTCCTGAACGACTCGATTTGTCTTAATTCGTCGGTGTACGAGGACCACACAAATCCGCTCGAGCTCGTGGGCTCAAAGACCGAGATTGCCCTAGTGAACTACAGCCGCACTCAGCTCGGCGTGTCCGTGGGCTCGCTGCAGAGCTACCGCGACTCCCGCCCCGTGGTTTACGTGCTTCCTTTCGACAGCGCCCGCAAGTATATGCTTACCATTGTGAAGCTCGAGGAGGGATACCGAATGCTCATCAAGGGCGCCGCAGAGATAATCATGAGCCACGCAACCACGCTGCTCAATGGCGATAATGGCGAGATTGTCCCGCTCGATGGCGAGAGCCGCGACTTTGTCAAAAGCAACATCGATACATACGCCGACGATGCGCTGCGGTGCATAGGCGTCGCGTACAAGGACTTCCATCTAACCGCGGAAGTGGACTGGTCGACTCTGAGGCCCGAAAAGCTTGAGATCGACAGCCTCACGTTCATCGGCCTGTTTGGTATCCAGGACCCGCTGCGTCCTGGTGTTAAAGAGGCCGTAGAGCAGTGCCAGCGCGCCGGCGTTGTTGTGAGAATGGTTACTGGTGACAACCTCCGCACTGCAAGAGCGATCGCAATCAACGCCAGCATCATCTCTGGTGCTCCTGATGAGGATGCGGTCGTTATGGAGGGGCCTACCTTCCGCCAGCTCGATGAGATCGAACTGGCAAAAATCGTGCCGCGCTTGCGGGTACTGGCCCGCTCGTCCCCGCAGGACAAGCGGAAGCTTGTAGAGTACCTGAAGAGCCAAGGCGAGACCGTGGCCGTTACTGGCGACGGAACCAACGATGCGCCGGCTCTCCGCCTTGCCGATGTCGGCTTCTCAATGGGCATTTCCGGGACTGAGGTCGCGAAGGAGGCCTCTGATATCATCATCATGGACGACAACTTCGCTAGTATCGTGAACGCTATGAAGTGGGGCAGGACTGTCAACGACGCCGTCAAAAAGTTCCTCCAGTTCCAGCTCACCGTCAACGTTACTGCCGTTACATTGACATTCATCAGTGCCGTGGCCTCGAGCGACAACGATGCGGTTTTGACGGCAGTGCAGCTGCTCTGGGTCAATCTCATCATGGACACCCTCGCGGCGCTGGCTCTCGCTACCGATGCTCCTACAGATGCCGTGCTGGACCGCCCGCCTGACAATCGCAAAGTGTCGCTGATCACCCCAACAATGTGGAAGATGATCTTTGGCCAGTCGATCTACCAGCTCATTGTCACGTTTGTGCTGCATTTCGCTGGCGCCCAGCTGTTCAATATCAACAAGCATGCCAGAGACTGGCCCTACAATGACGAGAAGCTCAAAGCAATGGTGTTCAACACTTTTGTCTGGATGCAGTTTTTCAACATGTTCGTCAACCGTCGCCTCGACAACAAGCAGAACATTTTTGTTGGATTGACGAGAAATCCTTTCTTCCCGGTCATTGTCGGAATAATTGGCGGGTTCCAAATCTTGATCATGTACGTTGGCGGTGCGGCGTTCTCTATCAAACACTCGTCGGGTGCCATGTGGGCTACGGCTCTAATCTGCGGATTCGTCTCCATACCGATGGGAATGTGTCTGCGCCTTGTGCCCGATCATTGGGTAATGATGCTGTTCCCCAGGAAATTGTGGCATTGGTTCATGAGCTGCCTCGATGCCGCCGAGAGGGCGTTCATCTGGTGTATGTGGCCAGTGACCTGGCTTTGGAACCAGCTAATTTCCGGCATCAAGTACTTGTTCGGCATCAAGGATTCGGACAACGAGGACACTATTGAGACCGAGGAGAAGCATCTCATCGATAGGCATATCGGTACTCACCATAAGCTCGATAGCGGCGACAGCTCCGATACAGAGCCGCTGATCAGCTACAAGTGGATGCCCGGCATCGAGCAGTCAATTGCCGAGCTCACGTTCATGCAGAAGGTGCGAGGAGGACGGTCGAAACAGCTGAAATTTAATAGAATCGTGCCCCACCAACTCGAGGCTGTTCCGCGCCGCGAGTCGGCAGACCGCCGGTCAATGATGTCGCACGGTTCCAACGCCAGCACTTTTGCCGCATTCATGGCTCCATTCGTAGTGAGCGGCGCAGTGGGTGGTTGGATGCCACTTCCGGTCGAACCGGGCACGCCTGTGCGTGGCGCCTAGTTTTCTTCGAACGCCGAGTCATAGAAAACTTAATTTATTACAGATTTTGAATCTTTGTTTAATTACGCCACCGACTCTACACTCCACGCGGCCCTGCAGCTAGCTTGCAGGCCAGATCAGGCCAATCTCAGGCCACCCACTGCCTGCTTGGTCTGCCTGCCTTGCGGGTTCTGTAGGGTACTCATTAACATGGGCCCGAACCCTGCACTCGGGCCAGGATGATCCCGAGCATTGTCGGTCAAGCGGCGACGCAACAAGAGCCGTCGCGGTCTTAGACCAAATACGCAATTCGCAATTCATGTGAAACCATATTTATTGGCTGCGCGCCTCATTGCTGCTCGGGAATTGATGACCTGTAGGTGCGTATGTATGCTCTTGCCCTAGTCAGCACCCTAGCCTGACGATGGCGGGCGTATAAGTAGAGCTCGCGGCATCCCAATTGCGTTAAATCACGAACAGGTCAACCGTATTAACACAACCGACAATGACTTCTCTGCCGAGCTCACACTTCGGAGTTTACTTGATTCCGCCTGCGGAGACCACTCAGGCAGTCGAAGCCGCTCTTGAGGCTGGCTACAGAGGTATTGACTCGGCACGCTACTATGAGAACGAGCGCGAGTCGGTGATTGGGATCCTGCAGTATCTCAAGAAGCACCCCGACGTCAAGCGCGAAAGCATCTTCTATACCTCCAAAGTATACCTCCAGGACTTTGGCTATGATAAAACAAGAAAGGCTATTCGTGAGTCGGTAGAGGCCGCTAAGGAATTGGGATACATCGACTTGTACCTGATCCACTCAACCCATGGTGGCCCCGAGGTTCGCAAGGAAACCTGGCGTGCGCTCGAGGATAGCCAAGCTGAAGGCCTTGTGAAGCACATTGGGGTATCCAACTGGGGTGCCAGCCACTTGAAAGAGCTGGAGAAGACTCAGAAGGTTAAGCCCTTCTTGAACCAGATCGAGCTGAGCCCCTGGCTTCAGCATCGCGATATCAAAGAATACTGCGACAGCAAAAAGATCATTGTCGAGGCTTGGTCTCCGCTGACGCGGGGCATGCGTCTCAAGGACCCTGAGCTTCTTGAGCTCGAGAAGAAGTACAAGAAGACGCCGGCGCAGATTCTGCTCCGTTGGGCGCTTCAGTACGGCGTGATACCGGTGGTTAAGACAACTTCACCTGAACGCATGAAAGAGAACCTTGACATTTACAACTTCGAGCTTAGTGACGAGGACTTCAAGGCTTTGGGAAACCCCAAAGACTACTTCCTCACCGCCGACTCCTGGGACCCCACGAAACTTCCTTAGTGCTAAGTATTTACAGACCGCAATTATAGCCTCGTCAGATGGTATCCAACGCAGCAGTTAGAGCAGTGTCGCATATCACATGACCACTCAACCATCTTATTAGTGTAAGATCTTCGTTCCCTCCTGTTTTTTCTTCAACAATGTCTTATTATAATAGGCGTCCAGAGTCACGGTCTGGTTGAAACTCACCTCCTGTCGTGCTAGGATAGCCTTAGAGTAGACACTCGTGTTCGGGGGCTCGTTCCTATTCAGATTGTTCTGTCCCTGAGTGGATCTTTCTGCTAAAACCAGTCTCGCACAGCTCACAGAGCTTAACGGTATTTAGATATATGTTAGTCGAGCGCGCATTGCGTTGAGTACTGTATGAAGTTGATAGATGGCTCGTTTGGGCCATGCATCAGACAACAGGGTTTATAGACAGTCAATGAGATGATGCGCCTATTTGAAAATGTTGTCTTTCTTAGAAAAGTTGAGAGGATTATGCAGGACCAATTATGTCTGTTCAAATTTCATGTGTTAAATTATTGCATAAGTGAGATTGTCTAAACGTAGCTTTCCACATCGCCACAGCTGCACACAAGATGCGTATCACCATACGTATCATCAACACGCGTGACTGAGGGCCAGAACTTGTTATTTACGAGGCCGGAAACAGGGTACGCTGCCTGGTCTCGAGTGTAGGGCCTGTCCCACTCGGAGATAAGCAGGTCACTCGCGGTGTGGGGCGCATTTGCCAAGACACCATTCTCGTAAGGCTTTGAGCCCTCCTCGATATCGCGGATCTCTTGGCGGATGCTGATCAGCGCCTCGACGAATCGGTCGAGCTCATGCTTGTCCTCAGACTCGGTCGGCTCAATCATCAAAGTGTTCGGCACCGGCCAAGACATTGTCGGGGCATGGAAGCCATAGTCTTGAAGGCGCTTGGCTATGTCAATGGCCTCCACGCCTACTGACTTGAAGGGGCGGATGTCTAGAATGAATTCGTGGGCGCAGCGGCCCTCAGAGTTGGTGAACGCAACTTTGTAGTGCGGCTCAAGAAGCTTCATCATATAGTTAGCGTTGAGCATCGCGACTTCAGACGCTTCGCGCAGACCCTGAGAACCCATCATCTTGATGTAGGCCCAAGGAATGGGAAGGATAAGCGCAGAGCCGTAGGGAGCTGCCGACACTGCTCCGTTTTGGCGGGTGCCCTGGGGGACAACATTGTGACCAGGGAGGAACGGAGCCAAGTGTTCCTTAACACAGATCGGCCCAACGCCCGGGCCGCCACCACCATGAGGAATGCAGAACGTCTTGTGCAGGTTCAAGTGGCACACATCGGCTCCGAGATCACCTGGGCTCGTAAGACCGACCTGGGCATTCATGTTCGCGCCGTCCATGTAAACCTGGCCTCCGTTCTTGTGAACAATGTCGATTGCGTCACGGATACCAGGCTCATAAACGCCATAGGTAGACGGGTAAGTGACCATGAAAGCGGCCAGCTTGTCGGCGTGCTTCTCCGCCTTTTCCTTGATGTCGTCGAGATCCAGCTCTCCATTGTTCAAGCACTTCACAGGAACAATGCGCATTCCGGAAACCGCGGCAGAGGCAGGGTTCGTGCCATGAGCGCTCACTGGGATGAGGCATACGTCGCGGTGGCCCTCTCCCTTGGAGTCCAGGTAGGAGCGGATGGCCCGCAGACCAGTGTACTCACCCTGAGCGCCACTGTTGGGCTGCAGAGAAGTAGCAGCGAAGCCAGTAATATTGGCTAGATCGGCCTCCAGCTCAGAAATCAGCTCATGGTACCCCGTGGCCTGGTTGCTCGGGACAAACGGGTGGATCTCAGTAAACTCAGGCCACGTAATTGCAACCATAGCAGTGGCAGCATTGAGCTTCATCGTGCAGCTACCAAGCGGGATCATCGCTTGTGCCAAGCTGAGGTCCTTGGCCTGGAGGCTCGTGATGTAACGCAGCAGAGCAGTCTCCGAGTGGTGGGTGTTGAAGACGCTGTGGGTCAAAAACGGAGTCGTTCGCGGGAACGCGATAGCAGCAGTATCCTTGCTAAGAGAGGCAGGAAGCTCGGAGCTGCTGAACAAAGCGGCAAGCTTCTTGAGGTCCCCTTCCGTGACAGTCTCGTCAAGTGAAATGCCCACGGTGGACGGTCCAGCGCGCCAGATGTTGAAGCCGGAGTCCAGAGCCTTGATAACAAAGGCCTCCGAGTCGCCAACTTCGACGGTGAGCGTATCGAAGAACGTCTTGTTCACAAGCTTGTCTTCTCCAATAACCGAAGCAAGAGCACGGGTGAGATCATGCACGCGATTCGCAATATCGCGCAGTCCCTGAGGACCATGGTAAACAGCATACATGGCAGAAATATTGGCGAGAAGAGCCTGAGCGGTGCAGATGTTGGACGTGGCCTTGTCACGGCGGATGTGCTGCTCGCGGGTCTGCAAAGCCAGGCGGAGCGCGCGGTTTCCAAGACGGTCCTTGGACGCACCAATGATGCGGCCCGGCAGCTTGCGCTTGAACAGATCGCGCGTGGCGAAAAAGCCAGCGTGAGGACCACCGAATCCCATAGGGACGCCAAAGCGCTGCGCGCTGCCAACAACGATATCTGCGTACGTAGGAGGCTGAAGAATCGTGAGGGCTAGCAGGTCCGAAGATGCTGTAACCAGCGCGCCGGCAGCTCTGACCCTGTCTGCGAGAGAAGTCCAGTCGACAATTGCACCATTGGCACCGGGATAAGACACCAAAACACCGCACACGTCAGATTCGATCTCACCGTCCAGGGCGGTCAGGTCCAGCTGCTCGACCTGGATGCCGAGTCCCTGGGCACGGGAACGAAGCACGTCAACGGTCTGCTCGACAACATTCGCATCAACAAGGAACCGAGTCTTCTTGCGCTTGGCATTGCCGAAGCTAAGGACCATGGCCTCAGAAGCAGCAGTGGCCTCGTCCAACAGCGACGCATTGGCAATGTCCATACCGGTGAGGTCAGAGATAACGGTCTGGAAATTCAGCAGGCTCTCGAGACGGCCCTGCGAAATCTCCGGCTGATAAGGGGTGTAGCTGGTGTACCAATTCGGGTTCTCCAAAACGCTGCGCTGGATCACCGACGGCATGATATTGCCGTAGTAGCCCCTTCCAATCAAGCTCTTTACAACCGTGTTTTTACCCGCAATTTCCCGGAGCCGAGCCAGCAGCTCACTCTCAGTGAATCCTTGCGCGGGCTCGATCTTGAGCTCGCGACCTACAAAGACCTGAGGGGGCATTGTCGAGCTAACAAACTCGTCTACGGAACTGCTGCCAACCACTTTAAGCATCTCGCCAATATCCTCAGGCGAGGGGCCAATATGCCGACGCTTGTAAGAGTCCAGAGCATTGAAGTACGATCGGGCCTGGCCCATCCAGGCAGCCTTGCGGGCACCGGCGAGCGGGGCCGCTGTGCACGGACCCAACGACCTGAACATATTTCAAGGAGCAGTTGATCGTCAACAATTCGCCCGCGATAAAATGGTTTATCAACCTGCAGGCACCGCCCCGAGTAGGCTTACTCGGCACCATGTGCAACGTACACGGGTATTACGTCACCGGGTAGAGACACAACCGATCCAGGGTCCGAGTACCCGGAGACGAGTCAGCGCAGCCATTTCGCTAGTCTCGGATCGGCCAGCCGAGCCTGTAAGCTCAGCGTGCCCCCATTACCCTGAAGAGGGCGATAAGCATCCGGCGGCCAACAACAACCCGCAGACGGGAAAGCGGGGGAGTGTGTGGTGAGACCAGTTGAAGAAGTAAAGTTGGTCTACCTTATGCGATATAAATAAATACAGTGCGTCCATCTACTGGTAAGCGAGTGACAATCCTCGAGCGTCAAAATAGCGCACTTACTACCGCCAGTCCAGCTGGCTCGGCGTAGCAGTTGCGCCAATAAGGTCAACAGGGCCATCTAGGCGTGAGAGGTTTCATTCTCTTTCTTCTTCTTGGCCGAGTGCAAAAACCGGAATGTCTCGCGCATAGCCTTGAGGCCCTTGGGCTTGCTCTGCTGATCACTACTGGCGATGGCAGAGCCAGTGGCAGCTCCTTTGGCAAGTGCCTCTTCTCGGGCATGCTTTCGCGTGGGCGACGCTGTGCCTGAAGAGTACGGAGTTCCGGGCTTCTCCTGGCTTTTGAGATAGTATTGCCAGAAGAGGTTGCTGGAAGCAACGATTCTGTAATTGACCCGGGTCAGGAACTCGACCTCGAGCAAGTTCAGCTCCACGACGGAGATACCGCCGACCTTAGCGTAGTGTGTGTTGCTGCAAAACTGGTCGCAGAGCCCCTTCGTGGCCACGGTTGCTGCGGTGATCAGGAACCGGTGGACCGTGAGGGTGTTTAAATTAAAGTGTGAATACGACTGGGAGAATAGATCCACAAAGTACAGCAACACGAGGAGAATTGCCTTGTCCAGTGAGCAAAACTTGATGATGCGCATAAGGTAGTCGCGAATGCTGATGCCGGGCGGTGCGCGGGAGTGGAACCTCGTCAGTCGGTCGGCATTGAATGGAATTCTGTCGTTGCGGTCCACAATGTCCTGCAGCAGGGCTGAGACCTGAGTCGCAAGCTCAGAGATGTGCTCTTCTCGAAATGCAGCCTCCACACTCTCGTAGTCGATGTCCAGAGCCACGCTGTCGAGCCCGTCTTGAAGCCCGTCTTGAAGACCAACTTCATTTTCGGAGCTGCTATCGTCCGGGATGGAGCCCATGGAGTCGTCGCTCGCAGGGCTCGGGGGCACCGCAGAAAGCGGTTCTGTTTCGGTCATTGCAACCGGCGGAACGTCCCGGGCTTTTGTGGCTGCCTCAACTTGATCTTCGGGAGAATTGCCGAGTAGATTGGCACGGCTACTCGCAAACTGGGACATGCGATGCGGACTTGTCCAGTGAGCGGCGTACTTCAGGAAAATAACTGACCGCCGCCGGTTCCCGCTCACAGACTCCCTCTCTATAGTGTGATGATGACAACTGGGACTCGAAAAGGCATGGATCGGCCCACCACGTGCTAGGCCCTGCCTCCACGTGTATTTTTCACGTGGGAGGAATCGTGGATCTATGGGCCGTCATCGCAGCGTTGCTTAGAGAATGGGCTCCCGGTTCGCAGTCACCGTCAGCGCTACCCTAACCTCGCCTACCTGGCGCCCTTCGCCGCGAAGGCCAGTGGCCAAGCGAAGCGCCGCATAGACGCGGGCGGGTGGCAAAGAGCGTCCCACCTAATAAAGAATCACAAGGTGCGTAACGCTAGAAGCCACTTTGCAGCTTATTGATCCGCTATCTTACCACAAACAGGGCTACCGGCTGAGACCGGCGAGGGACCGGCTAGGGACCGGGGGATAGCTCCGGCTGGGCCAAAATGCTTACGGAGACGGACAGCTCCTAAGGAAACTCGTCAGAGGTGATTCAGGCAATATACTTAACTACAACTATTTCACGGCACGCTTGCAGCTCACGAATGGCGAGCGGTTTGTACAAGCCATCAAGTAGCGTATATACGAACGGATCGCTAGGGGCCCGAGGATTTAGTGTGTATCGTATGTAGGTATCATGTGTGTTGCCGGTCGGCGGCCGGGTCGGCCTCGTCCACCGCGCGCGGGATCCATCTTTGTTTGATCTGGCAGTCGGAAGACGATTTTTACAGGCGTTTAGCGCCGGAGCGCCTTGCTCTATCGAGAGACCTTACCCTCGCGTTGTCACGCAGGCCCCCGGCCCAGCCAATCAGTCGCGTTGGCTACGACGCGGTACGGCGAAGGGCGCCCCTCATCAATCAACCGGTATGTGGATCTTAGTCGGCCACGTCAACGAGCCGGCGCCCAGTACCCAGCCCCCCTGGCCCTTCTCTCCGACCTCACCTTATCTTCTTCCACCCACCCACTCCAGCAAGCAGGCTCGCGAGGACAGCAGAAGAACAATGCAGGAAGATCAGTACGCTTTGGTTGTGGACAACGGCTCCGGTATGTGCAAGGCCGGTTTCGGCGGTGAGGAGGCCCCCGCGGCGGTGTTCCCGTCGGTGGTGGGCCGTCCGCGCCACCCTGGCATGATGGTCGGCATGAACCAGAAGGACGCCTACGTTGGCGACGACGCCCAGAGCAAGCGTGGTATCCTGAACCTGCGCTACCCCATCGAGCACGGTATCGTCACGAACTGGGACGATATGGAGAAGATCTGGCACCACACGTTCTACAACGAGCTGCGCCGTCTTCCCGAGGAGCACCAGATCCTCATGACCGAGGCTCCGATGAACCCCAAGAGCAACCGCAAGAAGATGACCCAGATCATCTTCGAGACGTTCAACGCCCCGGCGTTCTACGTCGCCATCCAGGCGGTGCTGTCGCTGTACGCGACCGGCCGTGTCACCGGTATCGTCCTTGACTCCGGTGACGGTGTCACCCACGTTGTGCCCATCTACTCGGGCTACTCGATGAACCACGCCATCAAGCGTATCGACCTTGCTGGCCGCGACCTCACCGAGTACCTCATGAAGCTGCTCACCGAGCGCGGGTTCGCCTTCACCACGACCGCCGAGCGCGAGATTGTCCGCGAGATCAAGGAGAAGCTGTGCTACGTCGCCCTCGACTTCGAGCAGGAGATGCAGACCGCCGCCCAGTCGTCGTCGCTGGAGAAGAACTACGAGCTGCCCGACGGCCACGTCATCACGATCGGCAACGAGCGCTTCCGGTGCCCCGAGGCCCTGTTCCACCCGGACGCCCTGGGCCTGGAGGCCGCTGGTATCCACGAGACCACGTTCCAGAGCATCATGAAGTGCGATATTGACGTCCGTAAGGAGCTCTACGGCAACATCGTCATCTCCGGCGGTACCACCATGTACCCCGGCATCGCCGAGCGTCTCCAGAAGGAGATCACCGCCATGGCCCCCTCGTCCATGAAGGTCAAGCTGATTGCCCTGCCCGAGCGTAAGTGGATGGTCTGGATGGGTGGCTCCATCCTGTCTGCCCTGGGAACTTTCCAGCAGATGTGGATCACGAAGCAGGAGTACGACGAGACTGGGCCGGAGATCGTCCACCGCCGTTGCCCTTAAGTTGCTCAGCGCAGCGTAAAAATAGATTGCTAGTGTTTTTTAAACCTTGCGTCACCTATGTAGTAGCCGATCAGAGAGATTATTCAACCACCTTGTTTACACTTGTGGCTTTCGGATGTTCGAGGTTGCGTCGCTGATGCGTATCCTCACAACAGCCTTGTCGAGACACGCGGGCGGCGGGGCCGTCGCCATTGCGCAAAGCTGTGTAACCTGGCGCGCGTGCAGGTGACCGGTCTGAGCGGCAGGGCATTAATATCGCTTCCGGCGAGTGTGTGGTGAATGCATTTGCGTTTCAGAAACTCTTCCACCAGCTAACAGGTCTTTGTCAATCGCGAGATTATGTCTGAGGTATAGGCTCTTCAGCACGATCTTTGGCAGATAGCCTCTGCTTGTCGTGCGCAATAAGCTTGCGCGTGCAGAAACTGCTTGCGCGTGCGGGAAACGCTTGCCGATCGGGCTCACTGGCAGCGCCGGCAAAAGCGTCTCCGTAGAAACGTTTCATGATAATCGGCCGGCGCTCGCTCCCAGAGCTCTCGATTGCCACCGTAAAGCAGCTCTTCAGAATGGCTCTCCCTTAGCTGCGGCGCTTTGCGCAAGCACTCAAATACCTTCAGAGCGTTGCCTAAGTAGATTCTAACCGACTCATATAAAATATTAGCTGTTTTGCTTCGACTAACTAGGGGGTCGTCCGTCACACTTATCACACGTAAGTACCTCCAAAGAGCGAGAGCTATCAAATCCATAGATCTGGTTACTGCCAAAACATTGAATTCTTGAAGATCGTTTTCTGAAGTAGGGATCATTATACTCATAGCTAGTAGGTTATATTATTAGTCGATGAGTTGCCACCCGCCGGTCTACTTTCTAAGAGCTTCACCAAGCTCAGTAATGGCCTTCTCCAGCACAGGTTGGTGGTACTTCAGGACAGTTTCGGCGTCAAAGCCGTCGGAACCAAAAAGTTCGTGTGGAACAGGAAGCTGTGGCATGGTGGGCATCGTCAGTATGCCAACAAAAGTGAGAACCACCCTCAGCTGCTCACTGGCACTCCCACCACCACGGGCGCCAAACGTAACAACAACCGCTGGCTTGCCTTTCCACTCGTTGTACAGGTGGTCGATGGCATTTTTCAAAGGTGCCGGATATCCGCCGTTGTACTGCGGGGAAACAAACACAAACCCCGCGGCTGATCTAATTTTCTCGCTCCATTCTTTAGTGTGCCCGGTCTCATAAATGCCAGTCTTCGGAATCTCTGGCTCCTCATTAGCAGGCAATTCCCAATCCTTCAAATCGATGATCTCAAAATCGGCTGATATTTTTGTCGGACCAATCCTGCTGATCCACTCGGCAATCGAGGGAGTGAGGCGCCTAGGGCGAACGCTGCTGATAATGACCAACACTTTATGGGTCATTTTTCAAAATGAAAATTAATCGCTAGCAACGATGAAAACCCAGCGATGCCCTGCTACGATCTATTTATATACGCTATTCCCAGATAGCCGCTAGGGTCAGGGGGATTCCCCAGTAAACACCTAACCTTGTAGCTTTGCATCGCGCAGGGGAATTGCATAAATAGATTCGCTGTTGGCTTGATCCGAGGCCCAAACGAAAACACCGCTTTTTAACAATGGTATAGAACATCTTCGAGTTATCCTCTTTCCGTAAGTTGAGGGAGCACGGGTGACCACTGCTTATAGCGCCTGCGAAAAAGGCCAGATGCTGGCAAATTAATCTACTAAGTGGCCCCACTTGAAACGCCTACCCACTCCGCTGGGCCAAGAGAATTGACTCCAAGATTCTCGTCATGTGGATAATTTGGTGGGCATCCGGCTCGAGCAAATCGCACTTGGTCTAGCCGACGCTGACCATGCCACCACCACCATGGCCTCAACTTACTATTGCTGTGTACACAATTCTATCCACCTCAAATCGTCCCCACCGACATATCGCTTCCTTGAATTTTCAGGTGCGCTCGGCTGTTTGCCTCCGTAATTAGCAATTCATTGCGGCCTTATCAATATGACTACTTGCGTAATGCTTCTAATACTGTTCAAGCACTGGTTAGGGTAACATGTGCATAGAAGCACGCTGTCTCGCGAATCTGCGGAGATGAGTACAGTAGAGATAGCGTGATCTTTGTCGCATAACCTTTAGTTATACTATTTTGAGAAATTGCGGAGGTGGCCAAATTTAGCAACTGCCCGTGTTGTTGCTTCTTAACAGCTAAGAAATGTCGACTTCTCGTTTCTAAACGCTTTTTTGGTGGGGCTATAGTTGAGATTTCAGCTTTCACGCTAACCAATATAGATGATACTGGGTCTCAAGGTAATATCACTATGTAGAGTGTGTAGTATGCGGATGATAGGACTGTCTAGTTAGAAACGTAGCTCGAAAAATGACGGGATGTGCCGCCTACAAAACGGACTAGAAATGAGAAGTAGCACATGGGTTCTAGCGCTCCACGACCTCAGGATTCGTGTGGGAAGTTGGCTGCATGAAGTATCTCTGATTCTTATTTGCAGATCCCTGGGAATACCCAGTGCCCTGGCTTCGTGGAGAGTAATGTGATGGCGGAGCGTGATGGCGTGGGGCTCCATATGGAGAACTTGAAGAACCGTAGTATGGGCTCTGTTGAGAGCCCGGAGCGGAGTATTGCTGCCCATAAGCTTCTGGGCCGTGCGAGGCTGTGTACGGCTGGTCGTAAGGCACGTCTTGCGGCATGTTGTACGGGGATGATGTCGAAGTACGCGTGCCCGCATCTCTCTGCGGTCCCAGTGGAGTTCCGGCTGGAGGAATTCTTCGGGTTGCGGGGGGTACTTTCGGAGGCAGCGCGGGAGCTGCCTGCGATTCATGAGGCGCTCGGTAGTTCTGAGCTTGAGTGCCTTTAGGCGGTCCATGTGGAGCATCGCTACGAGCCGGAGAGCCGCTTGGATTGAGGTCGTCGCGAACCCTCGAAGGTGGTTGGGGCCGCTGAGCGAATTCGTACTGGTACGACGTGGGCTGCTGCTGCTGCTCCTGAGTTGGACGCTGCTGCTGGGTTGGACGCTGCTGCCGCGGAGGGCGCTGTTGCTGTGGAGGTCGCTGCTGTCGTTGATGCTGTGGAGGTGGTCCTGCTGGTGCACGAGATGATGAGCCGGCCGGATTATAAGCACCATTCTGGCCTGGAGGCGCTCGCTGCTGGCCGTTTCTAGGCGGGCCGTAGGGCGCATTAGACGGCTGCGTGCGTTGGGGCTGCGATCTTGGCTGCGGAGCTCTGGTGGCAGCGCGCCCAGGCTGCGCATAGTCTTGTGGGCCGCCTGCCGGGCCTTGCGAGCGCAGCGCGGCCTGCTGCTGTCTCTGGCGGTCCTGCATGGCAAACTTGCCGTCCGACTCTTGGCGCAGCCATGTGTCGAAAATAGCAGCGTTGCGCGTGGAGCTCGCCTTCATCCAGCTAAACAAGACACCAAGAAGTGGCACCAGCGAGATCATGAAGTCAACGCCGATGTTTCCAACCATCTCTGCCTGCAGCTTTTTAGGGCAGCCAGCCTCGTTGCACATCTTGATGAGCTTGTAATGCATTTTATATGCGATGATGGAGCCAATAATCGGGAAAATCGACACAACCGAGATCATGCCGCAGCCGAGATCGATTGGCATGCAGCCGCAGAGATTGCGGTCGTGGTACCACGCGCGTTTCATGATGCGCTTCCACAGCTTGCGCTGCTTCTCGCTGATGTGCTCGGGCGGCCTGCGACGGACCTCCTTGTAGTCCATCTTCTCGCCGGGCTTCAATTGCGACTTCTCCTTTTTCGGCACTTTCTCGTAAAACGGGTCCCTGGTTGAGAACCTCTCTCCCATTTGGTCCTCACAGATTCCGGAGATCTGGCCGTAAAACGGCAGGTTCTGGACCTGGTTATTGAACTGGCCCAGCACCTGAGACATTTCCGGCTACTCACGATCGGGAGTCAAATCGCGCAGCAATCTTGCCCACTTGCGGTGCCACGTTTGAAAGGGACAACGCAACTAATATTATCTACAGTGGTCACATTGATAGTCATCACGTGAAGGTCCTCTGTTTACTGAGGCGGGCGGGCGGGACGCGCTTTTTGGCGCTGCTGTTTACGAGTTTATGGCAGTTTGGCTCAAGGCGCGACATACCAAGAACCCGGTTGTATGTTTCGAGTGCGGCTATAGCTGAATTTGCTGCGTACCACAGATGACCGCTGTATCTATTTTTAATTTAGTTTGAAGCACCGTAGTGCCTCGATCTATCTGTACGTAATCGTGGCGATTCTTTTGTACAAGAAAGCTATGGGTTAGGACGGGACGGTGATCCGGCTGCCCCTGAAGACCTTCCATGCCTTTGCAGTGCCGTGCATCGCGTCGGCAAATCATGTAACGCGACGCGTGAGGTAACCTAACCACTGAAGGCGGTCCTGTTCGCGGCTGCATCAGAGTAAAGAGCGGCGCGATTGAGGTTCGAGTCCACTCACCATTTTTTGATTGGAGTATCTCTATATTCAACGTCTTCCTAAGATACATATACTTAAGAGCCTGGCACTCCCACAAGCTTCCACACAGCGAGTTTCACTCAAGAGAAGTTTTTCGGCCCGTAGCATTCGCGTGCCGGCCGCGGCCAACGCGGATGGCACCACTCATCTCGCGCTTCTGCGCAAACGGCGAAACAGCAGAATCTACGGTGGTCGGACCAATGTAATCATTCACGAGTTTGGCATTCATGCGGTCGGTGCGCTCCTTCTGCTGGACTGCCTTCAGGTATTCTGGCTGGTCCTCGACATAGAACTCTTTGGCCTTGTCGTGCCGAACACGGCGCGCCCTCCGGCTTTGCGGGTTTGGCAAGGTGTATCGGTTGCCGCGGGTGATCCACTGCATCTTCGACTTCAAATGGACGTGCACCCGTCCCTGCTCATCAACACTCGTGGTAACCCGCGTGAGGGTTGGTTGCCCGCACTGAGGGCAGAACTGGCGCGGCTTGTCGGATACGAGCGGAAGCAGCTTGAAGCAGGCGTAGCAGCGCTGCATGTAGCTCCGGAGCGTTTTGATCTGGAGGCCCTTCTCGTTCACAAGCGGGATGCCGATCTGCATGCCGGTGTTCTGCAACGCGAAGTCGCGCGATGCAATCGCGACGCCTACGGTCTCATCTACCTCGACGAGGTCTTTGTTATCGTCGTTCATCTTTGCCTGCAGGTTCTCAGGCTTGATCCACCCATCGTCAGACCAGTCGCTGTCATCATCGTCTTCCTTGTTGCTATCTGCATCAATGTCTGATTGTGGAGGCTGAGCTGCCTGCGTCGCTGGCGGCGGCGAGGGGGCCCGTCGCGGCTTTACTGGCTTCCGTCGGCCCTTCGGGGCCACTACCGTGAACCCGTCGGCATCCTCGTTATTATCATCATCGGGCTCGGAGTGGTTGCTTGGCGATCCATGCTCTTCAACAATGATGTTTGATGGATCTGCCTTCGCAACTGTTGGGCGCTGGTGCAGCTTCGTTTTGTCGTCCACAAGCTCATAAGCCAACGCAATGACCTCTATATCTTGGGTGCTGAGCACGGCGCCATCGCCCGTGAGCTTTGCAAAGCCTTTGACAAATGCAATCGACTCGGGCGAAGGCTGCTGCACCGTGATGTCGTCCTTGATGAGCTCGAGCCTTCGCCTTGCGGCCTCGTCACGAATCTCTCGTATAACAGCGGGGGTAGCATACAATTGCTCGGCCTTGGAAAGGATTTCCTCTCGCGTGAGATTGATTAGCGGGCCGGCATCTAAAACCAGCTTTGCAATGGGCATTTTTCAGCGGTGCCAGTCTGCAAAAAAAAATAGCGGAGCCTGAGCTTTGGTTGTGAACCCTTGACCCCTGTCTCTCCACTGCCCTATTTCCACCGCACCATATTCCACACAGCTGAGGCCAGCACTTATGAAGTCCAATGAATAACGCACGCGATTTGTTGGCTCAGGGACGTGCTGAAGAGGCGCTGGCCGAGGTGAACACTGTTCTATCGCAGAACCCTCGAGACGTCGAGGCTCTTTTGTTGCGGTCTACCCTTAGCATTCGAACTGGAGATTTCGGCCGCGGCCTTGCTGATGCGGAAGAGGCGGTGCGGACGAGCAAAGGGTCTCCCGAGTCGCAGCTGAGAAGGGCAATCAGTTTATGGCGGCTTGGGGAGTTCGGCAAAGCCAAAGGCGTGGCTCATCTGCTGGACGGGAGCCAGGCGGCGGCAATGTGGCGGTCAATGATCGAAGCAAGGGCCGAGAAAGAGGAGCCCGTGGACCGTATTCCCGCAGCCCACACCACCAGCCCAGCTTCTTCGAATGGCGGTGGCTCCACGGCAAGCGGGCCAAGCACAACGAGCAACAAATCTGCCTCGGCGGTTGCCTCGGCGGTTCCCTCAGTGGGCACGCCAACTAATAAAACACAACCGCTGGTAGCACCACAGGCGCCCCGCATGGACTGGTATCAAAGCAATAATACGGTGCACGTTGTGCTGTATCGCAAGGGTCTAGATAAGGAGAAAGCTCTGATTAAGATCAGCGAAACAGAACTAGTGGTGAGCGACGGAGAGTTCAGCTGGACCCAAGCGCTTGGCCATGCCATTGATGTTGACAAATCGACATACGAGCACACGCCTTATAAAGTAGAGTTTTCTCTGCGCAAGCGCAAGCCTGTACAGTGGACTGGTCTAGATTCTAGCGGTGATTCGAGCGGGCAAAGCCCGAGAGCTGCGGACCCAGGGACGGAAGTCGTGCCCGAGCCGTCGCCCGCGCCTGCGGCCGCTGCATCCGCCAAACCGCTGACGACATCTTATTCCAAGTGGGATAATATTGATGTCGACGACGGCGAGGAAGAAGCCAGCGGGGACCCCAATGCGTTTTTCCAGCAGCTCTACAAGTCTTCGACGCCCGACGTGCAGCGGGCCATGATGAAGAGCTTTGTCGAGAGCAATGGAACCGCCCTCTCGACGAATTGGGACGAGGTGAAGAAGGGCAAAGTAGAGACGCAGGCCCCTAAAGACATGGAGGCTCGAGAGTGGAAATGAGGGCCTGAGCAAAGCTAATGCGATGATGTAAATATACGTCTAACAAGACACACTAAATGCACATTACGGGAGATCCCGATCATAATAAATAGAGCGGCTCCTAGAGGGGAGCGAATCAGGCGGCAGACCGAGCGGCAGACCGAGCGGCGGGCTTAGTGGCACCGCCGTTGGATTTGCTACCGGCGTTACGTGCGCTGCCGACGGTAGGTGTGCTTTTATCGGCATCTGAGCTGCCTTCATTTGGCACGCTGCCGCCGTTCGGCACGCTGTCATCGGCATCACCAGGCGGCTTCCCAATTTTCACTTCCATGTAGAGCGTCTGGTCGTAGCGCACTCGCTTGCGGCAAAGGCTGCACTCGCCGTCGCGCAGCGTTGAGCGCCGCGACGAGCTCAGCGCCGTGAACACGCATTCGTGGCAGTAGGCGTGGCCGCAGGCCGCCACCGCAACGATGGTAGGCGTTTCGAGACATATGGGACACCGCAGAGTCTTCAAATTGCGGGAACTCGCGGCACTGGCCTCGGGCTGCACCGACCGGTCGCGCACCTCGAGAATCTCTAGATCGCTGGAGCTGCCTTCGCTGCGTTCCTGCTCCTCGAGCTCAGCCTCTAAATCCTCGCACAATTCGTCGAGTTCTTCTAAGCTATCGACCTCTGAAGTCATAGTCTGTGCAGCAGAAGGTTCGTGCCTGCATCGAGGTACTAAGAAGCCCCCAGACGCCGCGGGCGATTATTAACGTTCCACCCAGAAGTCAGCCGAACGCCACTTGGTGGCATGGGCTCCCCCGACGGCAATTGAGCCATTTGGGTAACTGATTTCGGCCACTGTGTTTGTGCTGATTCGAAGCGATATCACGCAATTGTGGCACGGTCGCAGCCGGTATTCGTTAGTGGTCTGCGCGGGCCGTGCGTTCAGCCCGCGCCGCCATCATGCGGCTAGCCGCGGATGGGTGATTATAAATGGGTGTCGGCAGGCACTGTCGATGCATCCAAAATGGAAGGCGGCGGATTTGAAGACGACGTGAGTCTTTCGCCGTCGCCGCCGCCCACCAAGGACCCTGAGGACGTCAAGGATGAGGCCGGCGTGCCTGCGGCCGACATCGACGGCGGGGACGACGACATCTACGAGGACTCGCTGGACCTCGACACCAGCCAGCAGCACCAGCGGGTGATGCTGGTGCGGCTGCCGGAGTACTTGATGGAGAAGCTGCAGTCGTCGGACGAGCTGCACGGCGCGTACCTGGGCAAGGTGCTGATTCCCGACGGCCCCAGCGCGGACCGGAACAAGATGAAGGTGCTGCTCAACGGGCAGGTCGACCTGCTGAGGCCGCTGCCGCACCGGTACGACATGAATGTGGTGAACTCGAACGTCGAGAATGTTTTTGTGATGAAAGAGCAGGACCTCAAGCAGAAACGCTCCGACGCCGACGGCGGCGGCTTCCGGCGCGCCAAAAAGACCGCGTTGACGGGGCACGCCATGAACGAGTGCACCATGGTCGCCGACATCACCGACCCCAACTACAGCTACGTGATGCAGCGCCGCAAGCTCATGGAGCTTCCAAACGCCGAGCGGCAGACCACGCTGCTCGACAGCATGGCCGGCGTCGGCGGCGCGAAGTACGGCGCCACGCTGCGCCAGCAGAAGGAGATGTGGCGCAAGCCGGTGCAGCGGCGCCAGCTTGCGCGCCAGAACGCCGAGGGCAAGGCGACGCGGATGCCCCGCAACGACTTGCTCGATACGCTGTTCCGGTGCTTCGAGGAGGAGCCGTACTGGACGATCCGCAATCTCCGCGAGCGCACGCGCCAGCCCGAGGCGTACCTCCGCTCCGTGCTCGACGCCATTGCCGTCCTGAACAAGCGCGGGCCCTACGCCATGAAATACGGGCTCCGCGAAGAGTATAAGGCGCTGCAGAGCACGGGTGCATCTGTAGAAAGCCTGGTCGAGCGCGCGCCGGCCGGTCCTGAGACGGCCGAGGGTGACGGAGAGGGCGACAGCGATGACATGGAGATGGAAAATGTAGATATTATATAGCGAAGGACCGCTTCCCACTGCTGAAGTATAGCTGCGTTGGCCACAAAGGTCGGCTACGAAGGTCGGCTACAAAAGTTAGTTTAGACTGAGTGCTAGCTCAATAGCGTGCGGGGTCTACAGCTGCCACCCTTATTTACGCAGAGCCACAATGCACATACGACCCCCTTGCAGATGGCACGCGAGGCGCCCTAATATTCGCGAGGAGATGGACGGCATGCAAGGTGATGTTTAGCTAAGACAGTTAGTAGAGGCTTGGTGCCTGGGCGCTCACTAGATTGACGAGCTAGCCCCCAAGCCATGGCTATCTCAATCTTAATTAGCAGCCAAGGCGAAATGCCCTGCTAAGCCTAGCCAGCTACCACTGCTGGCGCTAACCTGCGTTACAAAGTCAGATGCACGCCCAGGCACACCGCGCATAATATGTGAAACAATCTGTTGACTCAGCGCATGGACCCCAGCCCACGCGCGATGAGTTCTAACCCAGCACAAGATCTAGAGATCTTCCGAGCTAACTTCGGCAGCGAGCTAGCACCACTCGACGCTGGTCTTCTGATGTCGTCCCAAACACCCGAGGATGTCGAGAAGGGCCCAGTTCAAGAGCAAGAGGCCCGGCCCGCTAAGGCGGCTCTGAACTACCGGCGTTACATTGCTCTCCTAGTGTTGATGTTCCAATCGACCATGCTTATTCTGACCATGCGCTATTCGCGCATGGGTGACGCGGATCAACAATATTTCGCGTCCACTGCCGTGCTTCTCAACGAGATACTCAAGATCATCATCTGCGTCATAAAAAGTTCCATCGATGTCGGCTTGAAGCAGACTGCATCCGAAATCTTTGGTAAAGACCACTGGAAGCTCGCTATCCCTGCGGCGCTGTACGTGGTTCAGAACAACCTGCAATACCTCGCAGCATCGAACCTCGATGCGGGGTCATTCCAGGTCACCTACCAGCTCAAGATTCTCACCACTGCATTCTTCTCGGTGGGCATGCTTAAGCGTAGCTTGAAGTGGCAGCAATGGGTCGCTCTGCTTCTCTTGACTACTGGCGTCGCCCTTGTCCAGCTGCCGGACTCGTTCTGGACCCATGCTCTGGACCTTGACGACGAGCTTCTCGCGGAACCAGAGCCGGAGGAGGCCCACTTGGCCAACCACATGCGTCTAATCGGATTTATCGCCGTCATTGTCGCCTGCTTTATCAGTGGCCTTGCAGGGGTTTACTTCGAGAAAGTATTGAAGCATACGCAGTCCGTGTCGCTGTGGGTGCGAAATATACAGCTGGGATTCTATTCGCTGTTCCCCGCATTGTTCCTTGGTGTGCTCGCCCAGGATGGCCGCAGCATTGCCGAGCACGGATTTTTCTACAATTACAGTGCCAGCACCGTCGCCGTCATTGTATTGCAGGCATTGGGCGGTATATTGGTCGCTTTGGTTGTGAAGTATGCAGACAATATCATGAAAAACTTCGCAACCTCTCTCTCCATCATTCTGTCTGCAGTCGCCAGCTTCGTTTTGTGGGGAACCGTCGTATCCAACGATTTCCTTATCGGCGCTACAATGGTAATTGGTGCCACATTCTGGTTCAGCCTGGCTGAATCGAAGTAGGCCCGCCTCTTCTTGCCTAACGGCGCTGTATAAGCATCTTACTTAGACCTTGTCGCAACAAACTATCAACTATAAACCTTTAATAATTAGTTAGTGCAACACCGTTTTCTATCGCACAGGAGGATCTTTGCTCCGCCAACCACCCTAGGTACCACCACCCAAGGTACCACCACCCAAGGTGCACCACCCTAGGTGCTGGTGCTAGTTAGAAGTCACGTGTCAGTTGCTTTAACTATTTAGAAAAGTTTCTCTCCCAGCTTCGCGACCTCTCTCTCTCTCTCTACACACAACTATGTCATAGTGTGAGTCCCGGATGGATAATGGGGCGTATCTCTTGAAGCCACGTGCAAAGGGGTTTGTGGGCGGCTCCAAGAGAGATGCTCTTGCGACATGATGGAAAAAATATAACGTTCTGTATGGCACCAGTCTGAGCGGAGCTCACCGCTGATTTGTTCTCAAGCGTATGGTGAGTGAAACGATGCAGCCAACCGAAACTTGCAAATTTCTGATCGCATTACTATCCAACCAACCCCGCCAGTATATTGCGTTAAAAATTAGGTGTCTAAAAGCTGGTTTGTACATGCATTGCTCTGCGGACTGTGTGGTTATGGTTTCCATTTATTATATTCTATGATGTCAGTCTCCACCGCTTAGTTACGATATCCAGCCAAATCTGCTTAGAAGCTGTATCGTGGGGATGATATTTTTTGCTACGCAGGCAGGGCTCCGCCGTAATCGCGCTGTGTGGTAGGGCTCAGTACAGCGTGAGAAGGAAAGGGGGGTGGGTAGACGCATACGCGAAGTATTAGTATGGTTAGGGTAGAGATTGGGGAGGCGTGGGACGCTTACCTACTGAGCGAGCTTCGAGCTTATCGCGGCTAAAGCCAAGCTTAAACCAGGGCACAGTAGTCTATGGACAACCGCGTGGTGGACACGGTCATATGCACTAGTATTAGATTCATAACGAGCAATTCCAGGACTCCACGTGTCAGGAAGCCGGTCCAATTCGTGGGCACCTAGCTAGCATAGATATCATGTGCATGTATATATGCACACGCGTCGCATCAACTAGGCTGGAATCCCTCCGTTGTGCAGCGATCGGTCATCAACGGGTCGTTCACTCGCCATACCCAACCCAATCGGGCGGATGAGGTGCCTACACGTCACCTCTCCTTCAGGGCCCAGGGTTTATAAACGCGTCGCCAGAAGTTAAGGCGGCTGGCCCGATAGGCGCACGGCTGTCGTCAGCTTCCGTAGCAATTAATCAAGGATTAGTGACAGGTCCAAAAAGTCTTGAGATTACTAGTTTCGCTGTTTGAGGTCGTATGGCAGCTCTGCGGAGGGCGGTGCTGCTGTCGCGCTTGCCGCCGATGCGTTGCACGCTACCTAAATTGAGCGGCGGGCAGCCAACCACGATATGCATGAGACCTAACCCTTAATACAGAACTCGCGTAGAGCCCAGCCGCGCATCTCTGCGAGTAGGAAGCGCAAGCGGTCTCGAACTCTGGCAAAACTGATGGTTATCAAGGTCCTGTTTTTTAACCGGTTCGTAATTCGAGCCTCACATAGCTACACAGCAAATATGGCATTCATTGGACTGGGTCTTCCACCATAAGGTGGCCTCCCAACTCCTATGATTGGTCATGTGGTCCCATTATCCTCAACCCAGCCTCATCAATTTATGCATGCAGCCAATTTGTTCTCGACCCGACCCCCTTCCACCACCCTTTTGGGAAAGTGGCATATTAGTCGCGCCGGGGATAAAAACCGGATCGTCCCCCCCACAGCACCGCTGATCCCTAGTGTCGTTTCCGAAGGCAAAACCCGTTGTTGAGCGCAAGCCGGCAGTAAGGAAACCGGAGTCCACCACCACGTACGTGAACATCCCACAGGTAAAGCTTTCGAAGGCTGTTCACTCTCTGCCAGCGGTCAAGTAGGACGTTTATTCCAACGCGTACCTCCTTCCTCCCGTTCTTTCTTTACTATAGCGGACGTCTAACCTTCATTGGTCTCCACCCGTCCCTAATTTGACTCAATCCTGCCAGAGCTCTAGTTTCAGATGCCCGCCGTCTACAACAACAACGCCCACGGTGGTATGCCGCCCACACTCGATGCCACAGCGCTGGACGTCTTCATTCGCCAGTCCGTGAGCAAGCCGATGATCAGCTACCTCGCTCAGGCCACGCTGATGATCATCCGCTGCGACCCGGCTCAGTTTGACGCGCCTCTCACGCCCGAGAGCAGCCCAGACACTAATGGCAACCGTCTGGTGGCCGAGCCGACCCAATCTTCCCTGTCAGCCTTCATTCGCACCCTAGTCACCCGCTCGAACGTACAGGTTCCCACACTCATGACGGCCCTCGTCTACCTGGCTCGTCTTCGGGACCGTCTGCCGGAGTCCGCCATGGGCATGCCCTGCACCTGCCACCGCATTTTCCTTGCAGCTTTGATTCTCGCCGCTAAAAACTTGAACGACTCAAGCCCGAAGAACAAATACTGGGCCAAGTACACCATGGGCCTGTTCACGTTGGCCGATGTCAACCTCATGGAGATGCAGATGCTCTATTTGCTAGACTGGGACATGCGCGTCACCAACGATGACCTCTACATCCACCTGAGCCCGTTCCTGGGCCCTATCAAGGACAAGATCATGGCCAGCAGGGTGTCCCGCGACATCCCTCAGCAAAAGGCGTACCGCTTCCAGCAGCAGCAGGCGGCCCACGCCGTCCCGCAGCACCACCAGCCTCCGCAGCGCCACGTCTCGATGCGCGCCGAGGCATACTCGCCAGAAGAACCCTCCTCCTACCCGAGGCACCAGCCTGCGTCCGCAGGCGTCGCCCCGCTCGCTACCAATGGGTCGCACGCTATTTATGCTGCCAACCCGATGCCCGTGCAGCCTCTGCGCACGAAGTATCCTCAGGCCAACTCTCCAATGGAGCTCAGCGACCCTGGCCTGTCGGCCTCGTCGTCGCTGGATAGCCTCTCGAGTATTGGCTCGGACTACATTCGCACGCCCCGGGAGGCAAAGAGGCAGCCGAACTTCACAAGACTGTGGAAGCCTCAGGAGATCGTCGACCATCACAACCAAGTCCACATCCAGGGCTCCGACTACCTTGCTCAAGCGTCTCGGTTCGACCCGAGGGCGTCGGGTGTGCCTCGCGTAGCATACTAGCTACGCTGCACGCTGAGCTGGATGTCGACTATTTCATTTCACAAGGACGCTAGCGCTGGCGCAGCGTCTCTCTCCGCCTTACCTAACTTAATGAATCCTGTTAATTTACAACAGTATAAGCATGGCTTTAAAACTCAATATGGATAGTACTGGCTTCTAGCCTAATCCCTGCACGTCCTCTGGGCAAGTTAGGATCAGAACGGTCCGCTGCTGGGCTGGGCTGCCCACTGCTTACAGCATACTCTTGCAGTATGCCATCGCGTGGTGCAGTTCGCGACTATTTATGAAGAATCGCAAGCCGTAACTATATAACGCTAATTGAAGGACTAGACGTGGCATTTATGTGGTGGTCATCTGTGTATTCCATCGCTTCATTGCAGTAGCGTCGTCCACCTCCATAGTGGGCTGGCTGGGGAGGGGAGCTGGGTGCGGGTGCCGGAGTTACCCCCGACGCGTAAGCGAGGGTAGCTGACACCAGGAACCAAAGGTGGGCACCCGCTCGGAGATCAAACGCCGATTGGAAGACACTTATACTAACTTGCACAAGGATAAGAAGCGTCTCTTTCGCACTTAACGATAGAGCCTGTGTGCGAGGAGAGTTCATGTGGAATCAATGAGACGGACCCTATATATACCGAAGCGTGTGATATTCACATCACAAGCACCCGCGTCGCGCCGATTCACCGGCGAATGGCGGCCACGGATTTCGGCTGTCAGGCCTTTCGTGTCCTCGTCGAGTGTCCGACAGCTCGAAGCCCTTGGAATGGTTGCTGATGCAGTGGGAAAGGCCAATGATGACGATGGTGATGGCGATGGCGAGGACAAAGACGCCAAAAAGACCAAGCCAAAGAGGAAATCGGCACCCAGATCAGGCGGAGGTGGCCCGAAAGATGACAATAAGAAGCCAAATAAGGCTTGGGTGCTGTTTGTCAAGGCAGGCGAGACCGGGCTTCTCCTCCTCGCTAGCTTGGGAATGCTGAGCTTCGCTGGACTCATGTACCACCGCGGTTATACCGCCCACACCTTGAACAAGGTGGAGAGCGCACTAGATGAGTGGGACCCAGTACTACGCATGAGCTCTGAACAGAAAAAAGTAGCTGGCAGGTCAGGATGGGTTCTCAGGTCCCAGCAGGATGTCTTGAACAATATAATTGCCGGTAACACTTCAGGGCGCTACTACATTCTGTTTGGCGAGAAGGGGACGGGTAAGACCTCGATGCTGCTTCAAGCAATCCAGCGTGTGGAGAGTAAGAATGTGGTCGTCATGGATGCGCATGCCGACCCCGAGATTTTCAGAATTCGGCTAGGCAAAGCGCTCAACTTCCAGTTCCATGAAGACTACCTCGGCGGTCTTTTCTCGCTGCGCGGGCCCCGTGAGAACACAGCAATTCTCGATATCGAACGCGCGTTCGATGTCCTGGAGAAGGTTGCTGTGCGCCGTCTCAAGAAAAGCGGAAAGCCACTCACGCTAGTGATAAACAATGCTCATCTTATCAGGGACGACGAGGCTGGAACCAACCTCGTGGAGCTGTTGCAGCAGAAAGCAGAGGCGTTCAGCGGGTCCGGGGTGGCCACTATCATCTTCAACAGCGACGATTACTGGTTGTATGAGAGGCTGAAGAAGTTGCACACTCGCATGGACATGATATCCGTGTCCGATTTTAGCAAGCCCGAGAGCTTTCAAGCTCTTCGTTTGCTGAGACGCGATCTTTTCAACGAGGAGGTCGAAGATTCAACCGCAAACATGGTTTACTCGCTCGTGGGAGGCCGTCCTCAACATCTTGCGGCGGTTGCTCAGCATCAAGATATGGTACTGGCATGCCAAAGACTAGTGGACCGGGAAAAGCAGTGGTTTCTAAATACCTGCGGGTTGCTGGGAGGTACCATGGATGACGACGTCATGGAAAGCGGTAAGTTCTCCGCAGCATCAATGGTTCTTGCTCGCGAGTTTGTGCGAATGCATGAATCGGGAGGCCCATTGCTGGTTGAATCGGATGGCACATACACTTTGCCGCGCATCCCTCTTTGGCGGGCACGACAGATAATGACCCGTCCAGACTTCATGCAACTGCTCGACCAGCTGAATATTTTCACTTTGGACTCGCATTCGCGGGTGAAACCTGACTCAGTAGTCATGATGCATGCATTCCGGGAAACTGTGCAGATGCCCGGTTTCGATGAGCTCCTGGATAACACCCTCGACCGGATAGATGATATAGAAAGCCTCCAGCGCACGAGAGAAGTTGTGCTGAAGGACCTTGGCAGCGGAGGTGGCCGTATAAAAGGGAGCTATGTCTATAGCGATGGCAGATTGCGGCTGGAGCTTCCCAATCCTGAGGATGAGGACGAGGACGACTCGTTTTACATGTTGGATCTTGCCGAAAAGGCCCATTGGAAGCAGCGACTGAGCTCCATGCCCCGGCGCGTCAAGATGGACCCGACTGACACTCCAAGCCACTAGTTGCATCTCGCGTAGTCTTAATTATGTACAATTTAGTTACAGCTTGGCCGCCGTCTCGGCCATTTTGCGGACAACGCCCTCAACGTTTCCCTGAATAGCGCTGGCGGGTATGATACGCCAGTTTTTTTGAGTAGCAAAATCTTCGAGCCGACTGTACCGATCGTGGCTGTCCTCAACATCCGCCTTTGAAGCAATTACGAGCACGTTTTTGTCGGTTAAGCGCTCAGGTCCCAGTTCACTCAGAAGCAGCTCCAAATCCGCCACAGGATCCGCCCTATCTAGTCCTATAACAAACACTAGGCCACGACACCTTTCCACATGTCTCAGAAAGCCTAGGCCAAGGCCCTTGTCAAGATGAGCATCCTTGATGATCCCGGGAATATCTGCAACAGAGAACCGAGTACCATCAATGCCCATGTTGATAGTTCCCAGTGATGGCACCAGCGTTGTGAAAGCATAGTCGCCTACCTCTGGCCGCGCCCGTGAAATTGAACGCAGCAGCGTGGACTTTCCAGCATTAGGAAGCCCCACCAATGCTAGGTCGGCCAGCAAGCGCAGCTCCAGCATGAGAGTGATCTCGGCACCGGCCCGGCCCTTCTTAGCAAATGAAGGGCTTCTGAGGTCCGGCATCTGGAAATGCATATTGCCGAGGCCGCCTGTGCCGCCCTTCAGAAGCATTACTGGCTCTCCAGGGGTATCGAGGTCAATTCCTTTGAAGGGGAAAATGTCTTGCTGTCGCTCCTGACGCCGGTTGATAAAATCAAATTGGCGTACTTTGTTCACAGTTCGTCGGAATGCAGGGTGGACGACCCATTTCTCCTCCTCTTGCTCTTTGAACAACCAGCCGCCGTCGCCATCTTTGAAACTGGGTCGCTCAAGCTGGATCGAGACGTCGCCGTCGAATCTGCTCAAGTTAGTTACTACATCAACAGACGTAGAAACATCTTTGGACTCTTCGTGCTGTCTAAGCTCAGTAACATCGGGGGCCCATCGAGCTTGTGTGCCAACCGGGACTTGCAATATGATATTTTCACCTCTTTTGCCGTTCAATTGAGCGGACCCGCCGCCCCTTCCGGACTGGGCTTTGTAGATGTGCCTGATATGCTTCAGGCTGGTTATATTCGGCGTCGCCTGTATGAGCACGTGACCGCCTGAACCGCCGTCGCCGCCATCCGGTGGACCTACGGAGCGCCCTGCGTCTCGTAGGAACGATATTTTACCATCGCCTCCATCCCCACTGCATAGTTTGACCATGGCCACGTCTTTGAAGCGCGTGCTTGGTTGGCCGCTCCCTCCAAGCCGTCGCTGCTGACGCCATGAAGAGATCAGCGAGCGCGGAATTGTATAATCTCTTTTCTCAGTGTAATTAGCCGGCGGAGTGTAGTTTGCATCCATCATCTCTTGTACTCCTTCGTACTCCTCAGTATCGAGGTGACATCGTGAAGATGTGAAATGCCTTGACAGAACCTTGCGCAGCCCGAATGCGCGTCGGTATAACGAGCAGCTGTACGCCCTCATCGATCAATTACTCGAATCTTCTCGGTACGTCCAAGCAAATGCCAATTAAGTCCAGGCACCGATTAACCTTCCAGCTGAGGGCTCCCGTAAGGCGCAGAAGGTCGTCCAGGTTTTTCAAAATCCACCACGTGATATAGTCTCGAGAGTACCTGTGAGCGAGAGTGGAAAGTGGCCTCTGAGCTTAGAATGCGGCGGACTCAATTTGCTCTCACAGTCTGTATGCTTCATTTTGTATATACATCCATAAATGTGGATAATAAGTTTTGGCTTTATTACCTACGACGAGCTAGGTAAATCCTGTTTGTACAGCCGCTCGTTCACGACTGTGAGCGGTACATCGTGTACAGTCGTGTCCATGTCAGTAACCGTCTCAAACTTGGTTGGTGCATAAGTAAGTCGCTCAGTGTTGTATGCGCTCAGCGCAATGTAGGTATACAGCATGAGCATGAGGACAAACGCGGGTAGAGCCACGGCCCACCAGCGGGACGGATAGTATACCACACGAATGGAGTGCAGATATTGTCGCGGAAGGAACGCCCAAAGGCCATACACAATCAAGACAACCGTCGCTGAGAGGTACAGGGCGAAGCCTTGGTACTCCTTGGAGGACGGCAGCTGGCCGTATGCTTGCTTTTCCAGAGCGAAGTGCTCATGCATTGCTTCGGCAAGGCCGATTGGCACTCCAAACACAGGATTGAGCGGCACCACTAGCGGCTCGGCATCGCCACCGATGTACTCTGCGTCCCACTCAAACACACTGCCAGCCATCGCGTAACTATTGTCCGCACACGATAGCCCAGATAAGCAGTAGTTAGTGTGGTATGAATCGGGCCGAGTCCCTGGCTTGTCTCTAAGGCCGCCCTCCTTGTTCTGGCAGCAGTGAAGAATGTAGTTCTTGAGCCCGCGGCGACTCCACACCTCCGGCTCGGTGGTGTCAGCTTGTGCGAGCAAAGGCCAGCATCCTCCAACCCAGTGAGAGTAGCATCCATCGACTAGCTTGTTCGTTCGCCCCGAGAATCCCGGTACGAGAAGGTCTTGGCGAGCAAGTAGCCACCGCCTGAAGCTGGGCAGGTCGCAAAACTCCAGCACGCCGCGCTTGGGGTCTTCGGGATATAGCATGAAGAGCGAAGCAACGCTGCAGAACGCGTAGCCACCGTGGGCCTCGCCCCATGGCATATTTGCAAAGCCTCCCTCGTAGGTTTGGCAACGCGCGATATAAGAGCCTATACCTGCCCGCAGCTCTGGAGAGGCAATCCCCAGCACCTTTGCCACAGCCAAAGCACAATATGTAGCCCGAGGGTCTGATTCGCCCGACTTACACACGCGAATGGACCCGTCTTCGTTCTTGAGCGACATGATCCAATTATACATCAAGTCAGTACGGATGCGCGACCAAAATGACCTAGGAACGTGCGTCAGAGCCATGACCGCGGCGTAGGTGGCCGCCAAGTGGCCAGGTTGGCCTGGACCACCGCCGAATCCACCTTGGTCGCTTTGGCAAGCGAGAACAGCCTCTGCTACGTTTTCCAGGGTGCTCTGGGGGATTGGGACATTCAACAGCCGCAGCGAATTGACTGACCAGAACAGAATCCAGGGCTGGCTCGCGTCTAGTGACATGAACGCGCCTGGAAGCGGCGATTCGAGGCCCATTACGACTTTCAAATACTCTGCGTGCTTCGGCTTCAACTCTGCCAGTGGAATGGCAGGGTTCTGAAGCAGCGGCAGGCACAGGGCCTCTACCTCATACTGCGCTTCCAAAGTTTGCGACATAGCGCAGTCGTGTGCGCAGTCGTGAACGATGCTGAAATCTTGGGTGCGACGGTTCCCAATCGGGTAGCGCGCGCTCTTTTGGCACGATGTGCACGTGATGGGTCAGTGCCATGAGGAGGGCTAGCCGGGCTCGAAGCAGGGTGCTATTTAGTCTATAACGCGCATAATGTCAATTGGCTCAAGCAGGCACTGAAGGTGAGCAGAAGGTTCAGCCTGAAGCTAAGTCCTATGGGTCTTTTTCTGCCAGGAGTCCGGCTCTAATTAGATGACAGCGGCAGGTGATTGTCATAATCATTCTACATTAGTATTAATGGATCTTTGATCCCATTCAGAAGAATCGGTTGGGCGCTCTGTAATTGCCAAGGGCAATGCTCAGCGTAAGAATGTGTTGCATCTCATCACAAGTCCCAGTTGAAAACAGCATCGCCCAGTCGCTTGATAATCCCAGAGATCCCCGATCCATCAGGCTTCTCGGGGAGCTTCGTGGTAGTGGCCTCGCTGAGAATCGGCGCAGGCTTGGCCTGGTCAGTGCGGAACAGCGATGCAGATGGCCGGCGCACGTTGAAACGGTCCGGAAGAACCTGGGCCGTGGTGTTCACGCGGCTCTCCCGCGTTCGATTAGAGAAGCTTGCGTCCGCATCGTCGTCTAGAATGCTTGCGAGCGATGATTCCTGCAGGAAGCTGGCCTCGGAGTCGTCGACAAGAAGCGAGTTCGTCGAGCTCTGCCGTACCGCCGGTCCCTCGCCTTGCTCGGCGGGAACACAGCCAACAACATATTGGCCCGACATGACGTGGCCGTTTTGGCCGAGCGCGCGCAGGGCACCGGCGCGACTGCGGTACGTGATGCGCAGCCAGTTGCGCCCACACTCTATCGCAGACGCCGCAACCGGGGGCACATCTCCGCTCCCCGCGAAGTTCTCGGTGATTTCGCCCAGGTGCCCGAAATGCTGCAGCACTGTTTGCGTGGCGCCCGGGGGAAAGCCGAACACGATCACCGGAGTGCCGCGCGCAGACTCGCTGAGGAACGAATGATCCCCGGCGTCTGGTGCCTCGCCAGACTCGGGCTGCGGCGCGCGGATGCTTTGGGTGGGCGGCAGCTCGTCGTCGACATCCCCCGCGGCGATATGTCGTTGTTTGGACCGCGGTTTTGTAGCGAACCCTGCGCGACCGGGCCGCTGCTTGCCTTGAGGGGGCGCCGAGACGGCTGCTGGTATGGAATCGCGGGCAGGCTTATAAGTATCTGGTTTTGCGAACGAGCTCCGCGTCGTACCTGGCTGGAGGTGCATAGGAACGAACTGGCGGCCCGCCGAAGTCCATGCCGGCTCGCTCATAGCAGTGGGTGAAGACGGAGCTTGGGCATATCGGGTGCCAAAACAATAACACACCTCCACAATGGCAGCGCATCTTGATCTAGCTTGCACCTGCCACAGGAATCTATTATCGTTTATTATCTAGTCGTATTCTCTAGCAGAATCTAAACTTGTCCATCAAGCTGGTCGCCCCAAAACCGGACTGAATTGGCCGAAGTCTACGTCTTTTTATTCCTCGGCCAGTCTACGTGATTGATTGGCGGTTCAGGTTCAGGCGGCGGCCTCGTTGGCGGCTCGGTAAGCGCCGATGTCGATGATGTAGCGCTCGGCGCCATCGCCGGCGGTGATCTTCGCCCACGCGTCGTTGACGGCCTCCATCTCGATCAGCTCGTATTCGGAGATGATGCCCTTCTCTCCGCACAGATCCAGCAGCTCCTGCGTCTCTTTGATTCCGCCGATCAGCGAGCCTGCCAGGATCTTGTTGCCCCAAATGAGTCCACGCGTGTTGATCGGCTCCTTCTCGAGCTTGCCGATGTGGCCGACCATGCAGACCGCGCCGTACGACTGGACCAGAGCCATGTACGGGTTCACGTCGTGCTCGAACGGAATGGTGTCGAGGACGAGATCGAAGTAGCCGACAGCACCGTTCATCTCGTCCGCCGACGACGACGCAACGATTTTGTCGGCGCCAAGCTGCTTGGCCTGGTCGTCTTTCTTGTGCGAGCGCGAGATGACCGTGACCTCGGCCCCCAAGGCGTGGGCTAGCTTAACACCCATGTGCCCCAGCCCGCCGAGGCCGACAATGGCGACCTTCGTGCCCTTGCCGACGTGGAAGCGGCGCAGGGGCGAGTACATGGTAATCCCCGCGCAAAGGATCGGGGCAACCCCGCGCAGCAGGCGGGGCTCGTGAAGAGTCTCGGGCACCTTGAGCACGAAGTGCTCCTGGACAACAATTGCCTCGGAGTAGCCGCCGGCAGTGAAGTGGCCCGGCCACCGGAGCTCCGGGGCCGCATACGTCCCTGTTCTGGCCACAGAGCAGAATTGCTCCTGGTCGCGCAGGCACGAACCGCACTTCTCGCACGAGTCCACAAGGCAGCCGATAGCGACAATGTCGCCCACCCGCGTATTCTCGACATCCGGGCCAACCTTGGACACGCGGCCAACGATCTCGTGGCCAACTACAATCGGGTACGGCGCGCCGCTGCCCCAGTCTCCATTGGCCCGGTGTATGTCGGAGTGGCAGATCCCCGTGTACAGAATGTCGATGAGGACGTCGTTGGTGGCGATGTCGCGGCGCTCGAGCTTATAAGGCGCAAGGCCGCTAGTTGCAGACCGAGCAGCATAGCTATTGACTGTGAAGGGCATATTGTATAGAAACCGTAGGTATGCCTCTCTGTTATCCAGCGTTATCTATGCGGATCTATGCACATGCGTTCCTTCCTTAAATACCAACCACATGACTCACTGGTTTCGTCAACACGGTTCCGTCGACACGGTTCCGTCGGCTCGGTACCACCCGCTCCGGTTCCGGCACAGACATTCTTATCGGCCTGTTGCGGTGCTGGCATTTTCGTTGATGTATAATTAACTCTACAGCTCAATTGATTGCTGCCGCTTTTTCGTACAAAAGATCAACAACAGATGACATATGCTTCATCGTTTCCAGGCTCAGCTCGTACGTCTCGTCGGCCCGCGGCGGCGGGTACACGTAGAGCCAGCCCTTTCCTTGGTCGAGCACGCCGCTGAACACCTTGTCGAGAATCATCTGGCTCAGCTTGCCCTCGATCTGCTGGGCGTCCAGCCCGAGTAGCTTGGCAAGATGCTCGACTTCCACGCACTCGTACGGCTCAATTACCTTCATGAGGTTCTCCTGGAACAGCTTGTCGTATAGCGCCGAGAAGTGGGCGCGGATGAATGGGTCCTGGTTCAGCTCGTGGGCGTACTGCTTGAGCACGAGCTCGAACTCGCGCAGGCTGCGCGCGTTGTTTGCTCGCGACATCGCGGTCATTGCGTCGATGTCGCGGCCCTGGAACTTCTTCACCGTCTTGTGATGCAGCAGCTGCTCGATGTCGTCGGTGAGGTTCAGCATGATCTTCACGAGCAGCAGGTACTTCAGGGCCTGTGCGCTGTGGCTGTCGTCCAGCGACGCATAGCCCTCGAAGGCCTCGTAGAAGTACGAGAACGCGGTCTTGTAATCGCCGTCCTCAGCCTGCAGCACGCCGCTCATCATGTCGAGCTGCGCCTGCATGAGCGTTGGGGTGTACACGGAGTTTGCGCTGGTGCGCGCGCTGGTCAGGCTTGCGCGAGCCTTCGGCAGGTTCCGCAGCGCGTGGTACACCCGCGACTCGTGGAGCTGGACCTCCACGAGCATCATTTTGTCGTCCAACTTCTTGAGCTCCCGCAGCAGCTGCGTGGCAAGCTCGATCGCGGCCTGGTATTGCTGCTTCTCGTACAGCAGTGCCAGCAGCCTAATCTGCAGGCCCTGCCGCAAGAACGACCGGTTCGACTTCACGGTCCACTCGATGCAGTCGTTGATTACGCGGATCTGGTCGGCGGCGGACCCCGGAATCTTTGCCATGTCGTCGATCAACGCCTTGATGATTTTCGCGGACTTCGACTTCGCGTGGCCGCCCGTGACGCGCCGGGAGACCGCCACAAGCTCTTCAAGCTTGGCGGTGGCACTCTGCGCGGCGTAGTGGTCGCCGAGGGCAAGAAACGCCGTCTCCTGGTCTTGGGCGATCTTCTCTTTGCGCACCGCGCCCACGTTCGACGTATCGACATTAATCACCTGCTCGTATATGGACTCGGCCGCCGGAAACCCCTTCTCCTGGGCCTCCACGACCAATGCATGCGTTGTTGTCGACATGGTTGCGTGGAAACCACAACTTGGGAGGCGGCCGCCTCTCGACACCACCCACAGCGGCTGCTGACAAATGGCCCCGGAGACCCCAGAGTGCGAAGCGGTCGGGCGCGCGCGGTCGGCAGCACTGCAATGGAGGATTGTCACTCATATTAGTTTAATGAAAATAATTATACATTGAATGCACGCAATCGCGGACCGCAAGTTTGTCGCGGATTGCCCGTTTGCCGCGCTACTCAGACGCGGCCAAACAGGGCCCCGCCAGCTCCGCCATCAGCCGCTGGCCGTCGAACAGCTCGTACAGCTTTGTAGTCTCGTCGGCGATTCGGACCGCAAGACCCAGTGCGGTCTTGGCGTACCCCTGGTTCACGTTCTCGGCCTCGGAAAGCACCTTCAGCAGGTCGTAAACAACCTCAGGAACGTACTGCTGGCGGAGACCCGGCACGTCGAACGACAGCGCCGCCTGCACAGACTCGATTGCCTGGCCCACGATCTTGGCTGCGTGGGTCCGCCAGCCGGGCCCGGTGCGCTCGAAGCGCGACCAGGCGTCGAGCGCCACAAACGCCGCAGACAGCTTCGAGAACTGGGACAATTGAATCCGGCTACGAACCAGCGTGTGCCTGATCACATACTCCGCGCTGATCTGGGTGCCCAGCAGCGACGCGCCCGCCCGGTCGTTGGCGTCGAGAAGCCGCTCGTAGGCAACAACCAGCGAGTCGCACGCGTCGTCCCACAGCTCGGCGTCAACAAGCCACTGCACGGCGGCCAGCACCCGCGTCGCGTCGCCGGTCTCGGTGTACGACGCGAAGCTCAGCGCAACGCAGTGGCGCAGCACCGGCGCCATGTCGATGCCGAGCTCCGCCGCAAGCCTGAGCTGACGAGCCCGCTCATCTGCAGAGGTCACTTGTGCCAGCACATACCCGTACACTCGCTCCCGCCCCTCGGGGTTCAGCAGCCGGATGTAGGCAGGCACGTATGCCAGCCGCTCATCCAGCAGCTCGGGCTCCAGACACAGATACTCGACGTATAGCTGGACCAGGAACTCGTCAACCGGCACGCCCGAGGACGGCTGGAGAATCAGCTGTAAATGCAGCACAATGCGCGCGAGCCACGGAAGCCGCACCAGCGGCGCCTCCTCGGGAATGCCGGCCTCCACCGAGTCGCGCGTCTCGGAGAGCAGCTGCGCTGCGATGTCGCTGAAGGAGCCCTGGGCCAGCGCCAGCACGATCTGCCGCCGCCAGTCGGCTCCCTGCAGGGCCAGCGTGTGGTCGCGGCTCACGGCGCGCTCAAACGCCTCCAGCGACGCGTTCGCGTTCATGTACGCCAGCAGCAGCGCCTCCCAGCTCTCGCAGAGCGGGGCTACGGTATCCAAGTCGCCGCTCAAAAAGCCGTAGACGCCTGCCTCGTACTTGCCGATCTTGGACCGCGCCAGGCCCTTTGCAGCATCTGCAAACAGCGGCGGCTGGGCGCGCTCGGCTGCCGAAATTGCAGACTTCGTGAGCCAGTTGTTAGTTTCGGCGCACGCCGACCGCGCCTGGTCCTTCTCGCCGGCCAGCAGCAGCTCGAACACGTAGCGGAACAGCACCTCGTCGGCCTCGGCGTCCTCGGCCGCCAAGGGACGCGCCTGGCGCAGCGGCGCATCAAGGTCAAGCTCGGAAACGATGATCTCGTCCGTGCGTTTTTGCGACTTCGTGTGCATCCACTTGATGCTCCGCAGATTTGCCGGCTCCTGCGGCTCCTTGAGGTTGACCTGCGCCCAGTCGAAGATCACCTGGCGTATGCTTTTGTCTCCGCGCGTTTGCGCGCGCACAACAAAATCCCACAACCGCGTTTCGAGCTCCAGCGGCTCAAACGCTTGCGCGTCAGCGCTGCTGAACGCCTCGACGGCCTGCGCGCGCGCCGCCTCGTGCAGCTCCAACGCCAGCGTTGTCGGGCTCGATTCGCCGCTGCTGCACACGACTCCAAACGCGTCTACAAGCGGGTCCTTTGTTTGCACAGACGCCATTCGGTGCAGATGACAAATCGACCCGCTTGAAGTAAATACAATGCGAAATGGCATCTGGTGATTCTCCCAGCGGGCCCTAGTGGTGAATCCTCCCAGTGACGTTTTAGTAGTGGAGAATTGCTTTGAGGTTCAAATTAACTTCAAAGTGAACGTAATTCGGGTCAAGAATATATATATGACATGGTTTTAATGTGCTTTGGGTGCTTATAGTGGGCAGTATTGGTGAACAAGCATCGCTCCTGGCAGTTGCCGACTCTCTGCTCTCCGCAGCACACAACACTAGATCAGACGCGGTACCTCCCCGTAGACGCATGGAACCTTGACCCCAGCCATCCAAGCCACCATCACCACCAGATAACGACCAAACCGGCGCTACCCAACCCCGAAGTGAGCAGTGAACCCCTGCCCTGCGAAATGGTGGCCTAATCGAGGCACCTATGCACACGCCGCGGTTGCTGGCCACCCTCACACCCCCCGCTTGGCCAGAACACTCAAAGGGATCTAAAACCCTTTGCATATCTGCCAATGGGAACCAATTACACCGCCCTCTATGATAAGAAAGAGTTCCCCGAGGGCGAGTTCCCGGATCGCAAGCCGATATCCGACTACCTTCACATTACGAAGACAATTTGCCTGCTCCCGGCTGTTCTAACCGGCGCCCTGCTGTCTAATGTGTTTGCAGGGTCGAAGCGGAAGCCCACCAAGGATGTTGTGCTAGATACAGCAATGGGCCATGCGTACAAGTCGTCCACGCTGCGCCAGCTCCGGATCCTGACAATGGTGAAGCCACTGCGAGCGGAGCTCCGCCAGTTCTACTACAGGCTCGCATCCTCGAACCTGCCGAACTACAACACCGTGTTCGAAGGCGAGGGCTTCAATGCCCGCTGGATCAGCGAAATCCCGGACCGTACGCCTGAGGATCCGGTGCTTCTCTACTTCCACGGCGGAGGGTACGCTCTGAAAACGTGCCAGCCTCAAGTGGAGTACATCTGCCAGCTCGCCCATGCTCTGCGTCCGCACCGGTACAGCGTACTGTCTCTAGACTATGTGATCACTCCGTTCTTCCAGTTTCCGACCCAGCAGACCGAGGCAGTGAACTGTGTCCAGGCACTAGCAGCTGTCTGCGACCGGATCGTGATCATCGGCGACTCTTGCGGAGGCAACCTTGCTCTCACCACGCTCCTGCATGAGGAAGCGATGGAGAACATCGACATTTATGGCCTGGTGCTGGTCAGCCCATGGGTCGATCTCGCGGCCGAGGGGGGCTCCATGGACTCGCAACGGGACATTCTGAGCGCCGAGCGCCTCAACGAAATGGCGATAAACTACACCGGGAGAAGCAATTTCAGCAACCCCCTCGTGAGCCCAATAAACGCCGACCCAGCAGTGTGGAAGAGAGTACTGCCGGAAAACACGATTGTCGTGTGGGGAGAAGACGAGTGCCTTGCGGACCAATGCGCGGACTGGGCATCCCGCGCGGGAATCACCGACTTATTCATAGAGCCAAACGGGACGCATGACTGCATTCTGCGCGGCATGTCCCCGGCCCCCTCGCAGTTCATCACTGAGAAGCTTCTGGAGTGGACCAGCAGCGACCTAGCTTTGTCCACTAAGATCTCGAAGTCGAGCATCGACACTAACCGCCAAAGTGTGCATAAATCAGGAAATCCATAGATGGAATACCCGCTTCGTCAGGAGTGAACATTATTATATACATGCATGTCATTACATTCGTTTGCCATTTTGTTATCATTAGTTGTGCGTGTGTGGTTATAGACCGATCTCGATCGATGCCGCCTCGAGTTTGGTGACAGCGAGCACATGCCAAGGCACAATGGTGTTCTCCACCGAAACGCCGCGACATTCAGCGAGGCTTGCCAGACGCCGGTACTGTCCAAGCACCCTAGTCATCACCTTCTGCGGGGTTCCAGGTAGCCGGTGAACCAGCAGTAACCGGATGTCGAGCTGTACATGTCCTCGGGGCGTCGGCTGCACTAGGTAACCAGCCGTGATGTGGTCCGCCCACCCGCTGACACCAGGTTTGACTCCACTCATGGTAACGCCGTAGGTCTCGTTTTTACTATCCACGACAACCGAGTCGACAAGTTCCGATGATACGCTCTGGGGCTGGCTCGAGTGCCGCACTGCTTGGCCGTCATTGACCGTTAGTCCTCGCGGGTACGGGAGATCCATAAGACAGTGAGCAGTATCTGAATCTGGTTTTGGCGCAACCACACGCCGCCAGATCAGCGACTCAGAGGTATCCATGGCCCCACACTTTGCAATACAGAATCGCCAATTGGGCCGGGCCGGTTTTGTCATGGCCATGGATCGCGCCCAGATCTCGCTGAACACGCTATGCAGCGCTCTTTCGGTTTTGTCATGGTGGTCGGCCAGTCTCAGGACGTCGACATGGGTAGTGCGCGCCCACTGGTCAGACCACGCAACAAAGACCCAGCGCTTGTCAAACAACAGATAGGCAATCTGCATCACTGGCTCGTCGTCAAGAAGATAGCTCGGGGGCGTGGGGGTAAACTGCAGCCCCACTGACTGCGGAACAAGCCCGGCCAGCTGGTACGCCGACTGAGATGGAAATCGCGAGTGGAGCAGAAGAGCCATACGCATGGCGTCCGACTGCATAGGGATGATATCATAGTTGTACCGCGATACCAAGGCATCCAGACTACATAGCAGCCACTGAGCATCGGGACAAGCAGTACGAACAGTTTCAAACCCCAATGCGAGCTGGAATGCGACGCCGGCCGTCAGTAATCCACCTCTGCGGGACGTCGGACAAGCAGTGATCAGAACCAGGTTCTTTCCCGTGAAGTGGTGCTGGAGCTGGTGCTTCAGTTGTGCACATGCCGTCTCGAACAGGTCGCCCACCGCATCGCCCGATATGTGTCTCAAATCTGCCGAAATTGTCAAAAGCCCTTCATGGACGTCGCCGAAGGTTGGCAAATCGAGCTGGCCCAGCTGGCCTCCTTCGTACATTGTTTTGAGACAGCCAAGGAGAGAACGGGCACCGGCCACCACTGTCGGAGAAGACAGCGTTACCAGGATCACTGAAACGTCGCTGGCGTCAGCATCTAGTAGCGGCGAAAGGCCCATGGTGCGCCAGAACTTTATTATGGACACACGCGCTTTGAGAGTCACGCCATTCCGCTTGAAAGCCACAAGCGGCGGACTCAGCAACTGCAACCTGTCCGGCCCCGAGTTTCCTGACATCTCTTGCATAGAGCAGCGGCGCAAGCCGGGAAACACCGTGCGAATCCTGTTCAGCGCGGGTTCACATATCACCTCGACTGGGCCGGTCACCATGGGGGCATCGAGAAGCTCGCTGAGCAGCCCGCCGTCGTACACAAGCTGCGGGATCAATTGCCGAAAGCTCGAAAGTCTGCTCGCATCCGGGGTAGCAGCGTTGAGCGGCTGAGCCGGGGTGCTGATCGATTTCATCCACAACTCGGTGTTGTCCTCGACTAGGAGTTGCTGCGACAAGATGGACGCCGCTGCTCCTTGAACATCAAGGCTTTCACTGTAGATGCTATTGATCTCGAAGTCATCCTTGAAGTCGGCGTCTCCATTCGCATCAAAGTCGTCGCCATCATCGTCGTCATCATCATAATCGTCGTCGTCATCGGACTCTTCGGAGTCGTTATTGTTGGGCTCCTTCTTATCGTCGGCGCTACTACTCTCCTGCTCCTCTTCGCTTTGTGGAACGGGGACGAAGAACTGGCCGCCACTGCTATACTTTGCGTCCAGAGCAGAGCTGTCGATCTGAAGGGTGCTGAATTGGGCCCGGTCGAACCACGGCGATGTGGCCTGGTTTTGCGGTTCGATATTCTCAACCACCACATAGTCCTGCTCGGCCGCCTTGGCCTCCTCAGGTTCCAACATAGTCATTTGCAGTGGCTCTGGGGCTGCTGCTTCTACATCTGCTGCTCGCGATGCCACCGGGAGATCGAAGAAGTTGAAGTCAGCGTCGCCCACCTCGTCTTCTTCGTCGTCAACATCCATCCATCCGTCGGCACCCGCGGTGCCTGGAGTTCCGAGCGACGGGGTATGATACATTGGTGTGGGATATATCGAAGCCAGATGCAATTGTCCATGGTTAGCCGGCCCGGATGATGTTGGAGTTGGGGCTGCCGTCACGGCGGCCGACGGGGTAACTGAGGCCATGGGAAGTGCGTTACCCCCCAGCAGGGATGAGAGAGTAGCGGATGATGCTGAGGGAAGCAGCGATGACGACTGGGTCTGTCGTGGCGATGGCGGGGGCGGCAGTGGCGGATGCATTGTTTGATGAAGCGAGGCGACGCCGACTTCAGGATCAGCCTCTTGGGACGCGATATTTTGGCGGCGGGTCAGAGCCATGGCCTCTGCAAGGTTTGTATAGGGATCGGGCTTCTCGATACGAGCCAACGGCCGGTGCAAGTCCTCAGAGTCGCCATGAAACGTTGAGCCGCCAATCGACGGCGAGACCTCGGCAACCAGCACGGCCGGCCACAGCAAATCCTGAGTGTCCAGGCTACTTACGCGGAGCCAGGTCGAGCGCTCGAGGGTGTCGAGGTCAACATTCGAGACGAAGTGAGTAGAGAGAATGCAGTACAACGACCGCGCCAGATGCTTGTTTGGCCGCTCAACAGAGTCTTCGGACTTCTGCGACGGAAACACGCGTCCCGGAACGCCGTGGGGAAGAAGCCACACATGCGGCGTCATGAGTTTGGTGGAGTGGAGGCTGAGCCGTCTGAGTCGGCACTGCTGGCTGGTGAGGCTCACGGCTAGCATTCCGTCGTGATGCAGCATGGCCAGCACCCGCGTCAGCGAACTGTCTGCGGTGTTCAGCACGGCGGCTGGGCCGAATGCCTCGTAAACCCCTCGGTCGCCCTGCTTCAAGAGAGCATCCAAACACCGCGTCTCGATAGCCCGGAGAAGAGGACGGTACGAGCGCGGGTGGTCTTCGTAGGTTCCTGTGTCCGGGCTGGCCGTGAAGGGCGGAAGGAATACGCCCTGAGCAACCGTGCGGATGGCCGGATCGAGCGACAATTCGAAATCGGGCACGCCGCTCTTACCGGGGGTGTCTACCGAGCTGCCCACCGCCTCAGCGACCAAGGACGAGTACCCCGGTTCGGAAAGAGCATCTCTGTCGTTAAAAAGCAGGCGGAATGCCCACAGCTCGCGCCGACTCTCGGACAGAGACACAAACACAGTTTGTCCAGACTTCCGCAGCGCGACCTCGGCCCGCTGGAGAATGTCACTGGGATTAGAGCCCTCGTCGTGCTCGGGGCTCACGGCATATACTCTATAAGGCACAGCACTGACGACACAGGCCTTGAAGACCGGGCCATAGATGCTGCCGGCCTGAGCCATGCTGACAGAGCTGGCGCTCGAGATGCATTATAGAGAGCTAATCTACAACTTTATGTGGCAACCCGCCAGCGCCTTCACAAAAAAGTAGGTCTATATGTATATAGCGTTGTTCTTAAGTGTAACTAAAAGCTCCATGTAATTTTTTGAGGAGGATTCGTGGAAGGCACTAGCTCCAGCAACGACTCCACACTGCTTATGCTTGCAGAACCAGTTGCTCATTCTTCATATGAACAGCTAACACAGCCCATTCCAATATTGATTTGGAGACGTGAGGCCTTTCTAGCTACAGAGGTCAAGCCATATTGCTCGAACTTATAGGTCCTTTGACCTTTCCTGTCATTTCCTCCCAGCCGGCCCTCACATATGGAGCACGATTAGTACTCGTATCCCACGCGCCACGATTCAACGACCTTAACGAACTAGAAAATAGAGAAGGCTGGATCAGAGAAATCAATTAGACAGTAACCGCTGCCGGATTGAACCCTGCACCATCATCAACCGAGCTCTGCTTTCGAGCCTGCCGATCGGGACTTCAGCGCAACCTACCCAGGTAACAATGCTCTTCTCCGGGCTTTTCAACTTTTGGGGATTTTAAGGTCAGTAATGTAATGTCTTTAAATAGTCATACAATAAATTAGGACAATAAATAGATCACCGGCGGTGCACAGGGAGACCGGTTGCCGGGTCGACAATCTCGATGGTCTGGCGCGCGCGCGGGACAATGGTGGGAATGCCATCGGACGGGGCAGCAGACGGTGCTGCTGATGCATGCTGAGGCGCCGGCTGGTGCTGCGGCGAGTGCACGCTCAGCAGGCCCGGAGTGAACATTCCGAACTGATGATGCTGAGCAGGGCTCGCCGCCGAGATGGCCGGGCAGAACTCGTGGTCGTCCTCTGCGTCGAATCCTCGAGAGGCGTCGTGGCGGAGCTTCGCGAGGGCCGGGTACGCCGACAGCAATGGCGACGTCGACTCGGGCCTCGATGTGAATTCGCTGTCGGCGAAATACGACCCGGCTGACGATGATTCGGGCGAGGAGGTATAATAATTCATGGCCAAGGAATAGGCAATTGCAAGCTTGCGAGCTTAATCGGGGGGATCTGGGAAGTCAATGTTGAACGGGGAGGTGGTGGGACGGTTCGATCTCAATCGAGCCGATGCCGGGGGAGCTGGCCACCAGTCAGCAGCAGTTAGTCAGCTCACGTGGCGCACGGGGCGCACTTGCCACCTGCGCATCACGTGAGGTTGGGGCTTGCGCGCGCAAGCTCTCAGAGCCGGCAATTTCAGTGCGGTTTGATGTGGTTTGCCGCTGAAACGGTCGAGAGACCATCTTTGGGCCACTATATGGACCTGGGGGAGGGTGCGCAGCGCGTTGGATAGTCGTGCTGTCTCGCCAGGCAATCGATCGGTCGCTGTGCCTCTTGATCGACGCATTCTCATATGCGCGGCGATACGCTATCGCTGGCTCGCCACGAATAGTCCGTGCACACTGCATGGAGGCAGAGAGCCTGGTTTGTAGACCTGGTCCCGGTAAATAAATAAAAGAGGTTGAAAGTGCGATTCTTCGTGCCGGGGGGCACAAACCCTGAGGCGGCACCCGCGTTTTAACACTCAGCGCGTTATCATCTGTGCTGCTCAGTTACCACATGCCCTCAGCGACGTATACGTCATAAACCTTACCGAGTCCTCGCCGAGAAACCATGCGATGTGGGGAAGGAGCGGACATTGCTTAGCCCCCTCGGAGGCTAAACTCGCCACAAAGACCAAATTCCAGCCGATTCCAGCCAAAGTAAGTGTCAAATCATGCAATTTGCTATTATGAGAGAGTGAGTGTTAGATGAAGTCAGATGTTAGATGGAATGAAATGTATAAATATAGCAATCATACGAGATCGCTGATCGCCCGTGGCTTATGAGCCATTCGCGGCCTCCCCATCTACTGAGGTGGGGAGACAATCGGAGCCTGCGGCGCGCCATGGGATACTGGCGCAAACCCGCCTGATGCATGCGGCTGGTACGCCATTGGTATCGGGAATCCGTAGTTCTGCACAAACTGAGGAACCACTTGAACTTGCTGCTGGGGCAGGCAGTACATCTGCGAGATGTCGCCCATGTACATCACCGCCGGAACGGGGACCGTACTCGACTGAGTCGGGGAGACGTACTGGATCGCTTGCGGGTGGGGCTGCTGATGCTGATGCTGATGCTGATGCTGGTTCTGATGCTGGTTCTGGTTCTGGTGCTGATGCTGGGGCGGCTGGGGCTGCTGATGCTGCTGGCCACTGAGAGGGGGAGACTGGCGATGAATGGAGAGCGGCGACGCCGGGCCGGAGTGAGCGGGAAGCTGCACACCGAGGGGCAATGACTGCATGCGCTGGCCGAGCGGCGCGACCTGCGCGAGCAGAGGCGGCGACTGGCCGGCCTGCGGTCCTGCGACCATGGGCGGCAGACCCGACCCAGCAACCGGGAGCATGAACGGCAGCACAGTTCCCGGCGCCACACCTGGCGCCCCTGGAGGCAGCACGGTGGGCGGCCCAGCAGGCGCCGCAGAAGCATTGGGCGGCGGCGTGGGCACAAGAGGAGCGGTCGAGCCAGCGACCTCGTCCTTCTTCACAACCAAGCAACGCCGGATGGTTTGGTAGTTCTGCGGGTCGGCAGCGTGCACGGTGTGGATATGCTGGCGCAGGTTGTCCAGACGCGAGAACGCACGGCCGCACTTGCAGAGAAACGGGCGCTCGCCGGTATGCTTGCGGATGTGGCGGGCGAGGTGCTCCGACCGCGAGAAGCACATGTTGCAGTCGTGGAAGCCGGTGCACTGGAACACCTTGCCGCCGCGGCGCGCCTTCTTCAGCGGCTCGGTGCCCTCTTCTTCCGGCGTTAGATTGCGGGTGGGGGCCAGCCGCTTCAGGCTTGCCTCGGCCTTCTTGCCGGCGGCCGCGTCGAGCGCTCTGCCCAGTAAGGGGGCAGTTCCGGGCGAGATCGGCGTGCGCAGGCTGTGCTCAGAGCTGCTAGAAGCCTTAAAATCGGCCGCTTCCACGCCTGCGCTGGCCCCGTGATGGACGGCAGCCGATCCCGAGGTGTCCAGATTATCGATGGCCGACACGCGATGCTCGGCAATCGGCAGAGCTGGCGAGCCGCCAGCGGTAGGGGACACGGGAGGCACAGCTGGTGTAGCCAGAGACGCTGTGGGGCCCGTAACATCGCCAATCGCACTGCTGTTCGGCTCGCCGGCCCGCGAGACCGATACCGACGCGGGAACGGCGCTAAGCTGGCCCGCCGGAGGCGAGTTTATCGGGCTGGGGGCAGGGTATGAGGAAGACATGGAAAAGCTGGAGCGGTATCGAGCACCGCGGGAGCAAAGTACGGAGTTGCCGTAATTTGAGATGGTGGACATGGCAACCCGGCGGCTCTGTTTTTAAGGCCCCTGGAGCTATGCGGTCGCCAACCTCTGCCCTAGGGCAAAAGGGTTCCTTGGGGGGTTCCGGACCCGTTTACACGGCGACGATATGCAGATGCATGTGGTAGGGCAAGGGGTCACGAATTTGCTGGACTTTGTCGTGCGGGTGAGCTCCCACGCCGGCGAAAGCCGACCTAAAGCCGATCACCAAAAGCCGAGCCGAGACAGCTCTGCAGCGAGGCTAGGGCGGATGAAACCATGCAATGCCAAAGCGGGATTTGTGAGCACCGATTTGCTGATGGGATCCGGCAGCTGTGCAAACCCAATGCCGGGGCTCAGCTTGGTTTTCGCCAGTGTGGGGACCGCCTTCGGGTTGCAGATTCAATCGGGTACGAAGCTGCTGGTTACCATGCGAGCAGGGGCCATTCCGCATTGCTAAACCGTAGCTCCACTGCCGCTTGCTGCGCTTTTGCAGTACCCTACCACTGATGCGGCGGTGCCCCTTGGAGCCTGCGTCCCTGGGGCCGCCCAAGAATGCGGGCATTGCGCTCTTAGCCCTTCGGCCATTGATGATCGATGAGGGAAAAAGGCGGCAGCGCATAAGCTCTTAGCCGGACTTTGAGCATGTTGTTGAAAGCGTCTTTAACTTTAAGCTAGTGTTTAAACCGGCCTATGCAAACGTTCTGATGGCTGAAATCACATCGTTCACCGTGAGATTTCCCCAGCAATTCTCCGGCGCGAATTTCCCGAAATCACTACGCGATAGCTGGCCACATGCCATTGCCGTCAGTCATAATAATACTTCTAAAGCCGGCGCTTCGTGGTAGATTGCGTCAGCTGTGCATATAGATAGGGTAAGCATGTGCAGCACTATGCCTGAGCCCCTGGACCGCAAGGGGCACAGGGTTGTGGCTACAGAGATTTATCAACGAGCTCAGTGTAAGCTGACTTAGCAGCTTGGCCTGAGACCTCCTTTGATCCAGATAGAGGAGGAGCATGGCTGCTGGAGAAGCTCAGAGTGTGGGCGCTAGCCTGGTCGAGTTGGCTTTGCCCCTTGTCAAAGTCTTTCAGCTTGTGACCAAGCCCTGTCCCGTGATCTGCATGTTCCTGTAGGAATCCTACACGAGGGAGGGGTTGACATCAGAGATCGATCGCCGAGACAGATGGCGTAACCTTCTTGAAGATTGTGCCGACGCGAGTGCCAAGAGCCTTTGATCTTCGATCAGCCGGCAATTTTTGCGAGACGTTCTGAATATCTTCTGTTTCTGTAGCCAGACAGCTTCTTAAATTCCGAAGGAGCTTCCCGCGTTGAGCTATTTCCCGAGCTCCTCTACGCCCACCTATTGCCGCCGACAGGGGGATTGGCCGCCGATGCTGACCGCACATGCAGGGCTGCTGCACCAAACCCTTGACCTACTAACATCAGGGACAAGCATGAGAGCTAAGGCAATCGATAACCCCTCGCTTTCTCTCCAAGCGGAGCAAAGCGGTATGGGCTTTTCAACGCACTGCCATTAAGTTCGCCACGATGTTTAAGCTATTATCTCCGTCTACTATCTTTATCGTCCCTATCAGGATCTCATTGCTGAAGAGCCTCTGATGTGCTTGCATGGCAGGTGGTGGTGGGCTGCTTGGTAACCGCCAAGAACTCGGGCCCCACTTTTATCGTGGAAGCTACTCGAGCCCGATTCAGATCAGCAAGTGATTCTGCGTGGACAGTCATATTAATGCATTAATTAATTGATTTCAGATTCTGTGGCGGGCGGGATCCACTCAAAGCTGTTGAGTCGACACCTTGCTCTTCCATTGACCTGCGCTACCTTCGCTAACTTGGCTTAGTAGTTGTATATATAAGAGACGCTAGGATCTGCACAGCGACGGCGGGGCTGATGCCTAGCTGCAGGTCTGAGAAGGGCGCTTATAAGTGCATAGAGAACATAATTTTTCGGTAGCGTGGCAGATGGAGCTTCCCCCATGACAGATCTGGAATTCAGCTCATTATGCAGAATATGAGCACATTAGGTGGTGGTAGGTAGGTAGAGTCCATAAGAGCCCACAAGAATCCATCGGTCCACGAACCGTGAAGCTTTGCTCGTCCGATGCGTTGAGCAGGCCTTAAAGGCGTATGATTCTCAATCTCGAGCTGAAATTGATCAAGAGCAGGCGTCCACAAGCCGTCTAGATCGCATAAACCCAAAGTCTGGGAGCTTTCATGACCAAGCTGGCCCTCTAGAGCCGATCAACCAGCATCTCCTGCTCTTCTGCACGTCAAACAAATTTAGAATGAGTTGAACAGCAGCTGTAGCTGAGTGGCACTGAGCGCCGGGCAGTTTAAGTCGCAACTGTTGCTCTGAACCATTTCTTCCGAGCTGTCGAACATACCAGCTTCTACTGTCATTGAGCTCGAGACACAAGCGCTTTGACAAGGATAGCGCGACAGGGATGTTTTGAATGTTCTAGCTTGAATCGAGAATATACCATGAGCTTAGCAGAGGGCGTCGATTCCCATCATCATTGGTATACTGCAAAAATTTTCTTTCCGCAGATCTCGCGTGTGGTAGACCGATTTCAAATTGAGACCATTTTCAGCCGAACTCGCAGTGCAAGCTTGACACTTTGATATGTTCCGCGGGCGATAGATCAAGGTTGCGTTGCGAGCACCTACTCCATCGCAATGACGACTGGTACCATGGCAACTGGTACCATAGAAATTGGTTACATGGAATTTGGTACCACAGCAACTGGTACTCTCTGTCCGCTGTGGACACCCGAGACCGACACGAGGACTGGCAAACAGAGCTTAACAACCGACTGCGAGCGTCTCCCAGCTATCGAGGCCAGCGAATTTTTGCGGTTTCATATGATTCCTGAATCCGAGGACAGAGGCGCGGTACTGAAGTGCTTATTGTTAGCAGACTGCTGTCGAGCCCTAAAGTGTCATTCCGCCTGTCTGAGTGCCACAATGCGTATACCTCTAGATAAGACACAATATTGTGTATACATGAATGACTTTAACGTTTATATGGTGCACAGAGCAGGTGATGCTTCATTCGAAACATACATATGGTGCGCTGGTAGTTGCGGCGAATTAGCTGAAGCAGAGGTATAGAAAGCTAGCACGCACAGGAGGCCTGCTCCTGGCTTGGCTCAACCGTGACGTCGACAACTTCTGCCTCCTGCTGCTTGTCGGCACCCTGAGGGATCTCCATGCCCGCGAGCTCTGTGGCAATCGTTTTGAAAAGAGGCTTGACATTATGGCCCTGCTTCGCGCTGGTCTCCTTGAACAATGCGCCGACCTGGCGAGCCTTCTCCTCACCTTCCTCCTTGGAAACAACCCGCTCATTCTCCAAATCCGACTTGTTTCCCACCAAAACAATCAGCGCCTGGCCCTGCCGCTCAGCCTGCACATCCTCGATCCATTTCGACGCCGCCTCGAAGGACTTCGCATCGGTGATGTCGTACACGACCACCGCAACGTTGGAGTCGCGAATGTACGACGGTACAAGCGTGCGGAAGCGTTCCTGGCCAGCGGTGTCCCAGAGTTGCAGCCGAATCGTGCGGTCGGGCAGGTACATCGTTTTCGACATGAAGTCGATGCCCACGGTCGCCTTGTACTGCGTGTCAAACTTGTCGTACATGAAGCGCGACAGCAGAGACGTCTTGCCGACGCTCTGGTCGCCCAGAAACACCAGCTTGTGCTTGATCATGGGTGATGATGAGGATGACAAACGCGTCCGTCTAAATATCGCCGGCCCTAGCCATTTCGTCGGGGGACCCTTGTCGATCTCCTGGTGGCTGCAATCAGCTTGAGTACTGTACCTAATTGGCGCGCGCTGTTTATTGAGTTTAGAAGGTTTACTTAGAGTAGTTACCGACGACGTGTAGGCTCCAAGGCCTAATTGTCTTGGCTCTGCTAATGACTAAAATGGATACGTCTTCATGTGCTGCCCTGGGCCAGGTAGGCCCCAAACGGCATCTATTGGCAATAACGCAATCGAGAAGGACCTCACATGGCAGACTGAACCGAACCACAGAGCTGCGTCGGCTTTGGCCTATTTCTGAGGTAAGATCAAATACAGGGGAAGCAAATCTTGGAGAACTAAATTGTGAGATTACCAAAAGCAATATAAATAGAAGTGGCACATCGGAGGAGAGCAGATGTCGGCGAACCTCGCAAGATTGTCACTTTGATGCGGTGCTGAATGTGCAACCGAGCCCATATCCTTTGGGATTCCAAGCTCGAATATGGCGTGGGTGCACTAGGAACCGGGGCACGGCATATCCTCGCTGCACTCCTCCGGTGACGGCGGGGCCGGAATGTGAACTTTGGTGTGGGTGGCGAGCTGCTGGACCTTGGAGTACGAGGCCGTGCAGACGCTGCACGCGAATTCCCGCCGGCCCTCATGCTCGTGCTTGTGGCGGCTCAGATTGCTGTTCTGAGTAAACGTAGCAGGACACAGGTTGCACAGGTACGGCCGGTCAGTGAGGTGAATGCGGAAGTGCCGGCTCAGCTGCTGCTTCTGCGAGAACGCACCGCTACATCTTGAGCAGCGGTATGGCGTGTCTCCCGTGTGGGTCCGGTGATGGTACTCGAGGCGCTGCTTGGTTGTGAACGCCCACGAGCAGCGCTGGCACTTGAACGGCTTCTCGCCAGTATGTGTCCGCAGATGGACCTCAAGCCCAGACACATTCCCAAACCGCTTTGCGTAGAAGTCGCACTCGTACGACCGGTACTTGCTGTGGGTCCGGGTGTGGCTATCGCGCTGAGATCGCAGCTCGAATGTTTCTGAGCAGTATCGGCACGGGAAATTCCCGGGGCCGGTGTGGTGGAGCAGATGCATGCAGAGGCTGTCGCTGCGCCCGAAGCTTTTTGAGCAGTGCGGGCAAGTGAAGGGCTTTGTCGAACTGTGCACAGACTGGTGCTTCGTGAGGGTATTCTTGCGGGCAAACCGGGCCAAGCATATATTGCACTGGAACGGCTTCTCACCGGTGTGCGTCAGGATGTGACGGTCAAGATCATTCTTCAACCTGAACGGTTGCTGGCAGATTTCACAAATGTGCTTCCGCAACCGCAGCCGGTTAGGCCCAGCCTCAAGCGGTACACCTCCCGCTGGAGCCGTGCCAAACTGCGTGGTTCCGAGTTGTGGAGTGTTAATCTGCGGTCCAGTCTGCGTTCCGATCGGCGACTGAGTCCCAGATGACATATTCGCGAACGACGAACCCGCCATCTGGTGATTATTCCCGAGGGACGGGCTCCCGGGCTGTTGGCTCGCAAGCGGCAAACCGTCAAGTTGCTGATACCCAAGCTGTGGGCTCTGCAGATGGGGAGCCCGACCCAGGCGCGACTCAAGCTGTAAAGAGTCAAATGCGACTGTGCCAAGCGGTACAGTCCTCAGCGGCAGTGACTCAACCGCTAACGCCGCCGGCGGGAGCTGCACGCCTCCGCTGACGCGGTTCGCGGCTAGAGAAGGTGCGCCTTCTGGTAACGAGTTCAGAAGCATGTTTATGGAGATACGGCTCCGCGCAGGGTGTGCGGGAGTGGCCCGAGGCGTTCCGGGCAGCGAGGCGTCGCTCTCAGTGGAATCGGAGCTGGAGTCCATCGACGACGACAGGCCAAAGTGCTCGCTGGAATCGTGATGATCGCCGGCATCGTGGTGCTCGCCGACGTCGTGGTGGCCTTTAGCTGCGGCGAACGACCCTTCCATGCGCACAAACTGAAGCGGTGCGCCGTGCGCGTGGAACTCTTCCATGGTCCTTTTGACATCGTCGCCTTCTGCTATACTCCTCGCAGGTGGTGCTATCTCTTCTTGCTCCGGCTCGAAGCGCGGCATCATGACAATAGCGCACTTGAGGATGGCAAGATCCCCGCGGTCGATAGATCTTTTAATAATATACGGGAAATTCGCGTTTGAGTCCACGGTTACCGGCACCACACATGCACCTCGCTAGCTTATTAGACCAGTGCCGTGGCATGCACTAGGGCAAGGATTGCTCTCCTCTGATTCGATAGATCTGCGATAAAGGGTGCCGTGCACGGCAGTGCCAAAACTAACAGTACATAATACCGCCCATGGGGGTTACCTCGTGAAAAGACTTATAAGGTGCAACTGCCCCAAAACGTCGGTGAGGAATCCGTAGCTCAAGCGCGAGGTATTTACCGGCTTCTGGCCGCGCAGTGCTCTCCCCTGCCCCCCCTCCAGTCCCGGTCTCGTGCGCTATGCTACCAGGCCAGGCGAAAAGGAACAGAAAGCGAAGATGTAAAGCCATCAGGGGTACCCCTACCTCGCTGCTGTACCATCATAAGTTATGCAGCGCCTATTGAGGGTGGGGAGATTGTAGAGATCAGGATGAGTTTCGTATGGGATCAAGGGGTCCCTCCCCACGATCACGCCACTCTGCTAAAATTATCGCGATCGCAACTAATGGCCGCGGGCTAGAGTGGTGTACTTACGTAGATTTGTTAACAAAAGAGCTGCCTGAACCTTGGATCCATGATTTGTTGCCGCGAGGCCGCGAAAAAGGCAAATGAACGGCTCCTGAGAACCCGTTTGAGTTTTGCACGACCATCGTGACTGCGCAGGCTGGGGGTCAAGGGTATTGGGATTGAGTAACCGTTATGCAGCACGTCACGTGCAACCCTAACGGCAGAAGTGGCGGTCCACATATTGCTATCGATTCGTGGAGAAAGAGGGCCGATAAGATACCGCCAGGTAGGGGCTTCTTGGCCGGTGGTGAGCTTAGTTTTAAGATCTGATTTCGTGGAGGGGCGCACGGCAGGTTGCCCCTATCGACACTACACTTGGTTCGAACGAGAGGATGACGGCCCCATTAATTTTCGTCTCGGGCTAGGGGAGACCGCCGCATAAGCATCATTGTGACATCCCGGAATGATTGTCCCATCAGCAGCAGATTACTGGGTAGCCGGCAATGCCCGGCACATCTTGCAGCTGCGCTTCTAATTTCATCACGGGGCACTGAGCAGGCAGCAGCTGCCTGCATACAGCGCTAAATTTGCTCATGCCGTCTAATGATAGAACCTGGGTTCGGGGGCTCCACCCCAACCCTAAGCAAGCTCCCTGCCCTCTTCCGAAATTCTATAGCCGACCGGGGGACCTTCTAGCGGGGGTGGGTTAGCCTGTCGCACAGTAAACGAGTTTGGAGCGGGCTCGGCCGGACGAGCCATTGAATTTCAATGAAAATAAAGAAGCTGGCGCCAAATAAATAGGGTCAATGGTTAATCGATGATAAATAAATGCATGAATGTACTGATGGTATATGTCGAGAGAGTCAAATAACGATAACAATAAACGAAGTGGTGCCACCAGGCAACAAGAGCCGCCGGGTGGCTAGATACTTCGGACTCCAGGCACGCCATTGATTGTAGGGACGAGCGGGGGTTCAACGAGCGGGGTTGCAACGAGCGGGGTTGCCGCAAGCGGGGTTGTAGAGAGCGGCGCGTCTGCGGTTTCATGGACGCGGAGGTGAGCAGAAAGCATCTGCTTGCGCTTGAACGAGGCGTTGCACTGTTTGCAGCAGTGCGGGCCGCGCTCGCCCGAGTGCACGCGGTTGTGCCGCGTGAGATTCTTGCTGTCGGAAAAGGTTGCCGGGCACGAGCTGCAGCAGTACGGGCGCTCGCCGGTGTGGGTGCGCATGTGGCGCGTGAGAGTGGGTCGCTGCGTGAACGACTCGTGGCACTGCGGACAGGCGTACGGACGCAGTCCGCTGTGCGTGCGGAGGTGAGCGGCCAGCTTCCACTTGTCGGTGAACGCCCAGGGGCAGAGGTGGCATGCGTACGGGCGTTCGCTGGTATGGACGAGCATGTGGATCTCGCGGTTCTTCTCGGAGGTGAACTTTTTGCTGCAGTGAACGCAGGCGTACGGCGTCTCGTGCTCGGCGAACAAGTGGCCCTCGGCCTCGCTGCCGCAATGCATGCGCTGCAGGTGGTTCAGGTACGTGCGGTACTTGACAAACGACTTCGGGCAGAGCGTGCACTGGTGGAGCTCATTTTTCGTGTGCTTGCGGATGTGCGACCGCAATGACGCGCTCTGCGAGAACCGGTGCGGGCAGTACGGGCAGCCGTACGGGTGGATGCCGGGGTGGTGGGTGCGGAAATGGCCGAGCAGGTACTCATACTCGCCAATCGGGGTCTTGCAAACGTCGCATCGTACTGACTTTGCGTTGCCGGCTTCTGCCACCGCGGGCGCCAGCGGCGGGCTCAACGACGACGGCAATGGAGCCGTCGGCGGGGCCGCCTGCGCCACGGGCATTGCTGGCATGGGCTGCGGGGCCGGCGGCTGGGCGTACGGAGACTGCATCTGGAGAGTCGGCGTGGCACTGCCGGCACCGACCACCGCGGGGGGGCTGCCCGCCGGATTCTGAGCGGTAGCAAGCAGCTGCTGGTAGGCGTTCTGCGGCAGCATGTGGGGCAGGAACGCGGCCATGCCTCCGCCGAACAGCGGCCCCGCCGGAATAAGTCCGAGATTGAGCGGGACGCTGGCACTGAGCAGCAAGCTGCGGTAATCCTGGGGGACCATCCAGTTTGTGAGCGGGTCCGGCAGAATGACCATCTGCGGAGCGGCGGTTCCCGCCATATGTCTCTGGAGGGGGTCCATTGGCGTTAGATTGTGCGTAGGTACGCTCATCTGAAGATGCCGATGGTGAGGGGAACCGATGGAGAGAGGAGGCTCTCGCGGATCAGGTAAAACCCCATCGGCCACAGATACAAGAAATGCCCCTGCAGGATGTTGACAGACCGAGGGCTAGGGCTTGAGCACAATGACAAAGGCGATAACGCCGCCTGGGCTTACCCCGAGTGCGTTAGGGTGGAGCTTGGCGAACATTGCGCTGGTGCTAGTCTTTTTTTGAGCAACGAGTTGAAAATGATCTACATTTTTAATTAGTGAGAGCCGCGACACCCACATCCACATACCGGCCGGACCTGACGTTTATTCCGCCTGTGCGGATCGCAACCGGTCGCTGCCGCACGAATATCACCGTGGTGCTAAAGATCTTCCTAGCGAGCTGCTGTGCCGTGTGCCTGCATCACCCATGACCTAGCCCTATATGCTTGCTGAGCAGTCCTCGCTCGGGCGTCACCGATGTACCTTCATTTAAGGTTAGGTTCCTTGCTGGCCTCACGGCAACAAGCGCATGTCGATTACGCTTTTCTTAGTGGCGCCGATCAAGGTCCTCTTTGCGAGTGCACCAACCACGCGCGTGCTAAGTGGGGGCCCACCCAGTGCACGGCACGCCAAGATACGACAGTGCCTTGGCGTCCTTGACCGCGCTGGCAATTCACAGGGCCTTTTTCAGATGTAATCTGAGCCTGAGCCGGCACTGTTCGGAGCCGTGCAATGTGCGTGCTTGGCGCGGGGGGTGCTGAGGCAAATGGGCCGGCCGGCGGCATAAGACCCGCCACCGAATCTCCACGTGGGACGCACCTACTGGCTGCTGTTTATAACACCGCATGTACTTCTTTAATTAATCCGCCACGTGACTCTCGGCCGAAAGGGCACTCCCAGCCGAGGGCGGTCCCAACGCCTGATGGCGCGCACGCCAGGGCACGGGCCGCTGTAACGGCGGCGAACGCCGACTTCCAAGAAAACCGTCTCCGCCCGCCTTGTTCGCCAAGACCCCGGGTTGCACGGGTAGAAAACGCACCCCGTGGCGAGGCCGCAAAAGTCGGAGACAGCTTGTACGTGGATACTAATCGATCATAGGTGAGGTTTTATCCTCCTCTCGAGCAAATGCGCTAGCTAATTGTCTATACAGTCTTTATCCGCTCAATAGTCACCACCGGCCGCCCTGACGGCTCCACCAGCTAAATTAAAGCCTCACGATGCCGTAACCGAAACTTGGCCGTGAAAGCCTGGTTGGTAGTCACGCTTGGTAGTCACGCTGAACAAGGTCACATTACCACCACCTCTGCCAGCACACGCTCGATCCACGATACACGCAACCTCGCACAGCGTGGCCCTGCTCCACCTTTCCCTCCCTAAGCTATTCCAACCGGCGAAACGCGCGTCCTTCTCGCACTAGCCCAGCCGTTCGCCCGCCACATTTTGCGTGGTGTTCCGGTTTAATTTGTTTAGCAGCTAGCGGCAATGGATCTTACCAAAGCCGCGCACGCCTATGTCGATAGGCTTGTGGACAACGATGGAAAGCCGAAAGTGCTGCTGCTGGACAGCGACACCACGGCGATTCTGTCGCTTGCCTCGACGCAGTCGCACTTGTTGAAGAACGACGTCTTTCTCATGGACAAAATAGACAATCCCGCGCGGCAGCGTATGCGCCATCTCGACTGCATCTGCTTTCTGCGGCCGAGCAGCGCGTCGATTGGCGACCTCATTGACGAGCTGCGCGAGCCGCGCTACGGCCACTACTCTTTGGTGTTCACGAACCAAGTGCGCAAGAGCCAATTGGAGCGCCTGGCACAGGCCGACGACCACGAGGCGTGCACGCGCGTCCAAGAAATGTTCCTTGACTGGCTCAAGATCAACAACGACCTGTTCAGCTGCGGCACGCTCGACGTGTGGTCCGCGCAGCGGTGGACCGCTTTCGATGCGTCCGCGCTCGAGCGGTGCGTCGAGGCCGTGTTTGGCGCCATCGGCAGCCTCAAGCTCGGGTACCCGCCGATCCGCGTGGACAGCAACAGCCGGCTGAGCCGCGAGTTTGCGACGCGCATTGACCAGCTGCTGTCGCAACAGACCGCGACGCTGCCGCACGCGCAGAAGTCGAGCGCTGTGCTGATTCTGGACAGGCTGAACGACCCCGTCACGCCGCTGATATCCCACTGGACGTACCAGGCGATGGTGGACGAGGTGCTGGGGATCACGAACAACCGCGTGGATTTGAGCGACGCGCCCGAGGTGCGCGACGAGCACAAGCAGATTGTGCTGGCCCAGGACCAGGACCCGTTTTTCGCCAAAAGCATGTTTCTCAACTTCGGCGACCTGGGTGCCGCGGTGCGCGAGTACGTGCAGCAGTACCAAATACGGTCCGAGCGCACCACCCAGTTTGAGGGTGTCGCCGACATGAAGAAGTTTGTGGAGGAGCTCCCCGAGTTCCGCAAAGAGGGCGGCAACGTGGCCAAGCATGTAACGCTGGTGGGCGAGCTGAGCCGCCAAGTTGAGGAGCGGCACCTTCTTGCTGTGAGCGAGCTTGAGCAGAGCCTTGCCTGCAGCGAAAACCACTCGAACGATCTGCGGCAGATCCAGGACTTCGTGGTCTCGCCGGACCTGAGTGCGTACGGCAAGTACCGGCTCGTGGCACTGTACGGGCTGCGCTATCGGAACCACCCGCACTGCGCGACCGAGCAGCTGCTGCAGTCGCTGCGCGCGTCCGACGACGATTTTGGGCTGTTCCGCGCCGTCAAGAACCTGCTGAAGGTGTACTCCAGCGGCTCGAAGTTCCCGCAGGAGGACCTGTTCAACCAAGGGTCGATATTCATGCGGGCGCAGCAGGGCCTGAAAGGGTTGAAAGGCGTCGAGAATGTGTACACGCAGCACAAGCCGCTGCTGGAGTCGATTCTGAGCCAGCTGGGGCGGGGCCGTCTTCCGCAAGAGAAGTACCCGTACATTTCGAAAGCGCCGCGCCTCGACGACCCGGAGCCGCAGCAGGTGCTGGTGTTTGTTGTGGGCGGCGTGACGTTCGAAGAGGCGCGCGTGGTTGCTGAGTTCAACCGGTCCGGCCGCGGGCCGCAGATCGTGCTGGGCGGCTCGGGAGTAGTCAATCCCACGAAGTTCCTTAACACGCTAAAAGATGTTGACTGGGAGTAAACCAGTTTGGCCTAGCCGAATCTGGCCTAGCTTAGTCTGGCCCAGCTTAGTCTGGCTTAGCTTAGTCTGGCTTAGCTTAGTCTGGCTTAGCTTAGTCTGGCTTAGCTTAGTCTAGGCTTATTTATGTATTATTGTACAACTGAACACCAACTGGACACCAAACTCAAATCAAATGGGCTCGGGTGCGGAAGCAAATGCAAGTGTTGGTCGAGCAAGACCGTGGCTATTGCCCCACACTGCACCTTCGTTAGCTGCTAATGGTAGAGGGCCCTGGAGGAACGCGACGCGTAACCTCCATGCTACGGCCTGCACACGTGACCATACACAGTCCCCCAGGCAGCGGCGACGTCGCGATGGGAACACGCTGGAACCCTTTTCGATAGGAAAGCGTGCTTCTGTTTGTGTCTGGCCAGATGTCGAACGAGGAAGCCGGAGTCGGGCTTCCCGACAAGATGACCGTGTTCCAGCGGTGCGTGAGCAGCTTCAACGCGTCGGTGCTGCCCTCGCAGCAGGCGCGCGACTTGCTGACCCAGCTCGTGCGCCTGTTCTACAACGGCGAGACGTTCCCTGAGGCCGTGGCCACGCAGCTGTTTTTCACAATCACCAAGCTGTTCCAGAAGGACAACATCGGCCTCAAGCAGATGGTATATCTTGCGATCAAGGAGCTTGTGCCGTTCACCGACAACGTCATCATGGGCACGTCGGTGCTGATGCGCGACGTGAACCAGGCCCAGTCGCGGTCGGACTCGAATCTGTACCGCCCCCAGGCGCTGCGCGCGCTGTGCCGCATTCTCGACGCCGGCGCCGTCGAGGGCATGGACCGGCTCATGCGCTCGGCGATTGTTGACAAGAACGAGACGACGTCGAGCGCGGCGCTGGTGTCGGCATACCACCTGCTCGGCATCGCCAAGGACACGGTGCGCCGGTGGGCCACCGAGGTCCAGGAGGTGCTCAGCCAGTCGAACGGCTCGGTGTCGCAGTACCACGCGCTGGGGCTGCTGTACCATATGCGCTCGCACGACCGCATGGCGCTGGTCAAGCTGGTCAAGCAGTACTCCGGCTCGGAGGCGCTGCGCAACCTGCGCAGCCCGAACGCCGTGCTGCTGCTGCTCCGCTACACGGGACAGCTGCTCAACGAGCTGCCGAAGGATGACTCGCAGCGGCCGGCCCTGGTCGAGTTGCTGCGCGCGAACATGCGCAGCCGCCACGACATCGTCAACCTCGAGGCCTGCAAGCTCGTGCTCAATGGCGCGGTCGCCGAGCCGGCGGTGATCGGCGAGGCTGTGCAGGTGCTGCAGCTCTACCTCAGCTCGCCGCGCGCGGTGTCGCGGTTCGCCGCGATCCGCGTGCTCAACCGGTTCGCGGCGGCGCGCCCCGACCTCGTGGCGGCGTGCAATCCGGAGATCGAGGAGCTCATCACCGACGCTAACCTGTCGATCGCGACCTACGCCATCACCGCGCTCCTAAAGACCGGCTCGGAGTCGAGCGTCGACAAGCTGATCGACCAGATCCTGACGCTGATGGGCGACATCCCGGACGACTTCCGCGTGATTGTGATCGAGGCGATCCGCAGCCTCGCCAAGCGGTTCCCGGCCAAGCACGACCGCATGCTGGCGTTCTTTGCCGAGAGCCTCCGCGAGGAGAGCGGGCTGCCGCTCAAGCTCGCGATTGTCGACGCCATTTCCGACGTCCTGCACACTGACTCCGAGTCCGACGCCTACGACTCGGCGATGCTGCTGCTGTGCGACACGATTGCCGACTGCGAGTTCGACGAGGTCACGGTGCGCGTGCTCCACCTGCTCGGCAAGGCCGGCCCCAGCTCGCCGAACCCCAGCGCGCTGGTCCGCAACATCTACAACCGCATGATTCTCGACAACTCCAACGTCCGCTCGGCCGCCATCAGCGCTCTGTCGCAGTTCATCGGCGTTGTCCCCGACGCCGAAAAGCTGATCTCCCGCGGCCTGTGGGATTCGAACGACGAGGTCCGCGACCGCGCCGCCACGGCCAGCATCATCGAGATCACCAAGCTCCCCACCGAGAAGCTCGCGCTGGCTCAGCTCGAGCAGAGCCTGCTTGCCTACCTCGACGACCCCGCACAGCTGGCAAAGCCGTTCGATGCGTCGCGCGTACCCCGCGTCAGCGACGAGGAGCGCCTGCGCACGCGCACGGCCATCGAGGTCGTCGCTGACGAGCCTCCCCGCGCCGTCACAGAGGAGCCGTTCGCGGCCAATACCGAGGAGAAGCCGGACTATGCCGCGGTGCTCAGCACGATCCCCGAGATCGCTGCTCTGGGCAAGCTGCAGCACTCGACCGGGATTCAGCGACTCACCGACTCGGAGATGGAATATGTGGTCCGCGCCGTGGCCCACGTCTTCCCGTCGCACGTCGTCGTGCAGTACGATGTGCTGAACAACTTCGAGCTCGAGCTCTCCCAGGTGTCAGTAGAGGCCGACGTCAGTACGCTCGGCCTGGCCGATGATGAGGAGGCCACAGTGAGCTTTGTGCTCCCGATTGCGTCGCTTGGGCCGCAGGAGCAGGGCTCCGTATATGTGGGCATCGCACTCCCGACAATCATGATCGGTGATATTGAATCGAAGCTCAAGTTCCTGGTCGACGGAGAGGAGGACGAATATCAGATCGATGAATTCGAGCTCGACCCGGCCGCGTACTTAGTCGGCACGCACGTCGACTCGTTCGAAACCGAATGGAACAAGCTCAGCGCCGAAGAGGTCACAACACGACAATTCACGCACGCAAAGTCCGTCTCCGAAGCACTCTCTTCTTTACTCAAAGAGCTCGGCTTGGCACCGCATGATGGCACCGGCGAGGTAGACGCCAAGGCCTCGACGCATATGTTGAAGCTTTACGGCCAAAATATGAATGGAACCCCGGTGGCAGCCATCGCCCGGCTTGCGCGCTCGACGAAGTCGGGGGTTGCAGGCAAAATCACATTCCGCAGCAGTGACCCAGATATCGCAGCCATCATTGCTCAAAGTGTTTGATTACAGGCTAAAAAACATAATGAACCAGATTACTCCTTTAAAAAACCAGAGTCTAATTACCTACAAATAGCACATTGGCTAGCAAGCATGGTCGCACTGGCTAGCAAGCCTCGTCGTGATGGATACACTAACGCGGGGAGGCGCCAACGCTGGCAGCGAAGGTCACCCGCCCCACACATCTCATCGGATTTGGCAGCGCTTGCCAGCGTGCTGAGCTCGCGAGCTCGGCCCGCTACTCATGTGCCTCACATGAATTCACATGGTCTCTCGAAGCGTCCATCGCGAGGTATGGCAGATTATTAACCCTAAAATTTCACCACCTTAACAGAGACCACAAAATGCCACCTAAGAAGCAGAAGGAAGAAGTACGTGTTCCGCTCGGCCGCCCGGGCAACAACCTGAAGAGCGGCATCGTCGGACTTGCGAACGTCGGAAAGTCGACGTTCTTCCAGGCGATCACGCGCTCGCCGCTCGGCAACCCCGCAAACTACCCGTTTGCAACCATCGAGCCGGAGGAGGCCCGCGTGATCGTGCCGTCGCCGCGGTTCGACAAGCTGGTGGACATCTACAAGCCCGCGAGCGAGGTCAGTGCGTTCCTGACCATCTACGATATCGCCGGTCTCACAAAGGGCGCTGCGGAGGGCGAGGGCCTGGGCAATGCCTTCCTGAGCAATATCCGCGCCGTGGATGCGATTTACCAAGTCGTCCGGTGCTTCGACGATGCCGACATCATTCATATTGAGGGCGACGTGGACCCGGTGCGCGACCTCAAGATCATCAACGATGAGCTGCGCTTCAAGGACATCGAGTTCGTCAAGAAGGCGCGCGAGGGAGCCGAGAAGATGGCCCGCCGCGGCGGGCAGAGCCTCGAGGTCAAGGCGGCCAAGGACGAGATCGAGCTCATGGACAAGATCCTGGCGATGCTTGACGAGGGTAAGAAGGTCTACCACGGCATCTGGTCCCCGAAGGAGATCGAAATCATCAACAACCTGTATCTCTTGACGGCCAAGCCTACCATCTTCCTGGTGAACCTCAGCGAGCGCGACTACATCCGCAAGAAGAACAAGCACCTGCTCGCAATCAAGCAGTGGGTCGACGAGTTCTCGAACGGCGACCTGATCATCCCCATCAGTGTCAGCCTGGAGGAGCGCCTGGCGCAAATGGAGACCGACGAGGAGCGCGACGCCGAGCTCGAAAAGATCGGCACGCAGTCGGCGCTTCCCAAAATCATCACCACGATGCGCGCCGCCCTCGGCCTCATATCCTTCTTCACGTGCGGTGCCGACGAGGTGCGCGAGTGGACGATTCGCAAGGGCACAAAGGCTCCGGCCGCCGCCGGCGTGATCCACGGCGATCTCCAGAAGACGTTCATTCTTGCTCAGGTCACCCGCTACGAGGACCTAATCGAGCTTGGTGACGAAAACGCGGTCAAGGCCAACGGCAAGCTTATGCAGAAAGGAAAGGACTACGTCGTGGAGGATGGAGATATCATCTACTTCCGCGCGGCCGCAGGTAAGAACTAATTGATGAGTATATAAACGCACCTTTGAGTCGTGCTCAGACATAGTGCAGAGCTACACCATAACAAGCGGTTTCCCCCACATGGCTATACCCTGATGTCAGATGTTTGGCAATGCGTGCTTTGAGACGTATATATTTATGAAATGCGATGAATAAATTAGTGATGATGCAGCGGTCGTGGACTCATAGCGGAGCGGGCAGGTTGGCTCTCACAGCAGATGTAGGAGCTTGGATAGAGTGCTCTGCTTTGCCTTCCGCTTCGAGCTATTGTTGCTTCCGTTCGAACGCTGAGCGGTCACGGCAGGCTGCAGGCTTTGCGCGGATGATGTCTGGTTGAGACGTGCGGCATAGCGTGGGTCCATAGGATACATGATGGCGGAGACACAGTGGGTTTGCAAGGCAGGCGAATGCAGTTAGCGACTGCGTGCCCGGCCAATGCATAGAAAATATATATTACAGCCGAGCACATGGCGCGGGCTAGGGCATACCACACTCTAGGGTTAGGTACAAGCTGAAAACTCAACAGAGAGGCGGGTTGCATCCTGCTGCCAAACAAGCTAAAACACTCGCTGCCAATTGAGTCAAAGTTTAGTAAAATATGGACAAGTATAATCGTTTTGACAACATAAGCTTCCGATTCCTGAACATTTTAAAAATTTTGGCAACATTGTATCCTTTAGGGGTTAGGGTACACAGTGGGGGCAACGAAACGCCCCCTTTACGGCAGCAGTACGCGATCGGGTAGGCATAAGATGAAATTCCGGTACTACGAGCACGCCATTCACAAAAGTCGAAGTCCTTGTCTCTGCACACATACGGTCACAAGCCTATCGATGGCTTTGTGAGTCGAGGTCAAGGTTGGTGAGCAGCGCCGGATGCATTTCGAGTTGTCTTGACCTACTATATCTCGCTCACATGTATACATCTAAACGTACCCAGATGACCTCGATTTGGTGAGAGCCAGCCTCTCTCCCGCGCCCTGGAGCTGATGTTTACTTGAATTGAGTATGAGCAGGATATGTGAAAAGCCTCAGACCCATGGAACGCGCTCTGGCCACCGCAAGCTCTTATGTCTGCCCCCCTGAGCTCGGTTCGGGAGGCTCTGTCGCGTCTATTTTTGGGACATTAGGTTTGGAATCTGTCTATAAAGCGGCCAACTAAACAATGTATATCAAATGGCTGCTTGACCTTGCCAAGGCCTTCCAGTTACTAGCTGGGCTTTCCGCAATTGAGAAACCTGGAGCTCCGCTGCATTCTTCACTAGTTGCTCGTATCCGCAGTGCGGCCGCAGAGAACGCGCCAGAAGGTCCACAGATTAGATTAGGGTATGGCTCACGTGCGAGCAGAGCTCAGGCCTGCCTGGGCGGCCGGTCTGTCTGTTTAGCTCCCTCAAGTGGCGCTTATATAACAGCTCCCCACCGCTCGCCGCTCCTAACCCGGTTTAGAATGTCCCAGGCAAGATAGGCTTCCCCTTCTGTCCCACGCACCCATGCACCACGTATTCGTAAATATGTCGGAGTACGCCACACCTGAGAACGCAATTGCTGTGATACAGACCGCAACCACTATATACCTACTCAAACGGCTCAGTAAGAGCTACTTTGCTCCCGTGCTGGTGGGCCTCGCAGCCTTGGAGCTTCCTCTGAGGTACGTAGATGACGGCAACAACGCGGTTGGCCGCGAAACCTTCCTGGTGTTCGTCTCCAGTGCGTATGTTCTTGTGGCTGGAGTGGCGCGACTGCTAATTGAAGGCCTGCGCATGCTCTTTGGCCTCAATAAGCCAAAAGAAGAGGTGGCGAAGCACATCAACCGCGTGTTTACGCGCACGATGGTAATCTCCTACATCAAGGAGCATGCGCCAACCATAGAATCGCTAGTAAAGACATTCGGCGACCAGCGCGAGGTGTTGTTCGATGTTCTCGAGACGAATACGCGGCTGGCTGGCGACCGGGTAGTGCTTGCCTAAATTCACGGCGGTTTTGGCCTTCTTCCAGCTGTTACCGTTATCAATATTATTAAACTAAACGACTGTATGCATTTTTCGTTTTCCGTGGCTTCATCCTTTAGTTTCACTGCTTCACCAAGCTCTCAGCCAGACCGCGCCACGCCAACTCGGAGCTTGGCTCGTAGAACACAGCTCGCTGGCAGTTAACGAGCCCCCCAGCCTCTGTGTGGGCGCGGCTGAGTTCGGCTGCGCTGGTACTATTGCCCACAGCAACCAGAAGCGCCTGCGCCTTGTCAACACGCCGCCAGAGCGCATACTCAGTAGGCCACTGGAACAAGGCGCGCTGGTAGCTGCTATTAGAGTCTTCTAAGAGGCTCAGAACATGACAAGCCTGCGCGAGGGGCTCTCCCTTGACATCAGGCGTGATCTGGGCCTTGAGCTCTGCTCGGGCCGCGTCAATCACTGCCGCATCTTTATTCAGCAGCCCCAGGACTCCAAGAAGCATTGTGGCTTGTAACGTCGCGCCATCCGTAGTGATGCTCTCGTACAGTTGATCTAGTGCTGCCTGGCGAGAATCGTCGGTGCCACTTGCATATAGAACCTCCACCAATAGGCGCAGAACATCTTCGGCCTTGTCATGCTCGAGTGCAAGGGTGAAGGCGTCAATGGAGCTATCAAAGTCACCCATGAAGTAGCTTGCTAAACCTTTCGTCAAAAGCTCGCTGAGAATTGCTTCACGCGACTCAGACATGTTTTTTGCCGCAGCCTCATTCGCTTTCTCATACTGTCCCAGTGCCAAATGGAGTCGCGCAACATGGCACCACTCGCTAAGAGGCTCAAGGTGAGCCAGCGCGCCTTCATAGTCTCCAGAATGCTCAAGCATTAGTCCCATAATCAGCTTGGCATCACGGTTAACTGGCTCAACAGCCAATAGCGTCTCGAGTGCCCCCAAGGTCGCCGCTCTAGACCGATCACCAGCCTCATAGTCCTCCAACGCCATACAGAAGCTGGCCAACTGATCATTTTGGCCCAGCGAATATGCATAACTGAACAGCTTCTGGAGATGGTCTGTAGACTTGGTACCCTGCGCAGACTGGATCAAGGCCTGAGCAACCCATGCCCGGCAGTTGTCGGGATTGAGCGAAAGGGCTCGGTCTAAGGCTTCAGAAGCCAACTCAGGATCCTCAACGGTGAGGTACAGGCCAGCGAGCCTGACCCAAGTGTCTTCAGCCCGTCCATTCAAAGACAGACTTCGGATTAAGCAATGCTGGGCCACTAGCGGGTCGATTGCTTGAATGCACACGCCATATGCACTCCAAACGCGGTCATTCTTGGGCTCTAAAGCGATCGATGCTTGGAACTCTTCAATGGCCACGTCAGAGTTTCCAGCCATCGAGTTGGCGAGTGCTGCGCAGAAGTGAGAGGTGGCTCGGCGTGACTTCGAGCCTTCAGTTGCCAGGTCTACATACTCCGCAGCAGTCAAACATGCAAAGTCTGCCAGACGAGTCCACTCTGATCCCTTGCTCAACCGACTCGAAAGCTCAGCGAGGGCCGGCTTCAAGGACGGGACGTCGTCCAATGTTGCCTTGCCGATATTTTGCAACAGCATTACCAGCTCAGTCACGGTTCCCCACATCACTGACACATTGCTAGGTGTCTCGGCCCCAGAAAGAGCTTTTATGATCGATTCAAAAGCGCTTTGCACTTCTTCAAGTGCTTCGCCAAGTCGATACCGCTTCGAAAAGTACTCGGCAGCCCTAAGCGAATTATCAGCAAGGGCCCAGAACAGCGCGTCAGAGGATCTCGGAGCATACTCGAGTGCCTTGTGAAGCGAGTCAGCAGATGACGGGAAGTCCGCAACTGCGCGTTGGGCGAGGCTGAGGATATACAGGGCGGAGAAATTCGATGGATCTATTTTCAAGGCCCATCTCAGTGCCTTCTCAGCACTACGATACCTTCCACTGTGGATGTATGCTTCGCCTAGACCAATCCAAGCCTGCATATCCGACTCTGACTTGAGACATCTCTGGAAGTACTTGACGGCATCTGCGTATCGAGATCCGTTAAGGCAAACAATCCCCATCGCAATATATGGCCAGTCAACACTCATAGTATTGCTGAGCTTGCCTGAGGACAGCACAGTGGAAGCAACGACCTCCACAAGATCCCACTGCTTGTTACTTGCGAACTCAGATGCGAGACGCTCACCAGCGAGAAACTGGCCGTTGTCGAGTTCAAGAGCTTTGTAGTAACAGCGCTGGGAGCGTTGGTGGTCCCTTTCGACATCTTCGTAGAACATACCCAGATAAGTGTAGGCCGGGGCGAATCCGGGCGACTCTTTCAAGGAAGATACAAACCAGTCAAAGCTTTCTTCGCGCCTTTCAGAGATCCATAAGGCGTACCCAATCCGCCATTTCGTTTCTGCATGACCACTTGACGAGATAAGTGAAAGGCTGCGCTTGAGGCCTTCGATTCCTTCTTCGATGTCGCCGAACCTTACTCGGCACCATGACAGCTCACTCAGCGCAACAATGTTATCTGGATTCACCTCAACAACTTTTTGGAAAAGAGAAATCGCTTCCTCATACTGCCCGCTATGTGACAATACCAGGCCTTTACCGATCTGTGATTTGATGTTGTCAGGATCCTTTCTCAGAATGCCATCGAATAAGTCCTCGGCAAGCCCGAAATTCTTTGGCGCTTGATAGTTGAGGTATGCTTCTGCCATCGCCAGCCGTAGTTCTTGCTCTGTCTGCGTAAGGTCCATGCCATACTGCGTTCGTCGCGCGGATATGGCCTTTGTGGCCGCATGAATAGCATCAATCGCGACTTCATATTGTTGGTCTGCAATAAGATATGGGACTGCAATGGACCATCCATACACGGAGCTACCATCATAGATCTCAAACGCCTTGGCACGAAGGCGCTTGGGCATGTTGGGGGAAAACTTCGCTGTTAGGAGCTTCGCAAGAGGGTGAGAGGGGAAAAGCTCAATGAAGTCTTTGACTGGCGAGGATTTTGTAGAAGGCTCTGGCTCCTCCCCTGAGCCGTCACTACCCAGATTCACTAGCTCGCTTTCGATGCCCGCAGTGGGGTCAACTGGCAGCTGCCAGTCCCAGCTCAGCTCAAAAGCTAATGGTTTCACGGGCTGGAACATGACCATACCATCGACCATAGTTTTGATCCTGGCTTGCAAGTGCGTCTTGGAAGCTTCGTCACTAGTGTTAAGCAGCTCATCATCTAGTAGCTGAAGAAGATCCGCCTCGGCCACTCGCCGCGCGTCATCATTGTCTTCGATGGATATCTTGAGCTTGAGCAGAGCTTCCATCCCACTCTTTTGGTATTCTTCGAGGCGCAAGGCTTTCGCTGTCTTTTCAGTGACATTTATGCTGGTCCTAGCACGGGCTTTGATCTTTAGGATGGCAGTGCTGAGCTCCTTATGGCGGATCGCAAGCAGTGTATCTAGCGCGGCATAGTTCGGGAAGATATTACCCTCGAAAAAGTTGTATACAGAGTCCAACTCGGGCGACCCTCGCTGCGGAAGAGGAATTTGCATCTCCAAAAGTTTGATTCGCGTCTCAACTGGCACATCTTCGCGTGCTTGGTTGAGAAAGTGCGAGCCTCGCTCGAAAATATTCAGCGCCTCTGCGTATTGCTGGTTGCCACTCTCAGACTCGGCAATGATTGCGAGCGTGTGGACCATGGCGTCAAAATACGGGTCAAACTTTCTTGCTTGGAAGTAAGTGCGCGTGAGGCCTTTCCAAACAGTCAGATCTCGTGGAGAAAGCTTCAGCGCCCGCTGGAATGTGGCTATGCTGTTTTCGTCGTCATGAAGACGCTGTTCCGCTGCTCCTTTCAGGACAAGGGCTCCCAGGTTTTCGGGCTCGTCTTCTAATTCGAGCTCCAAAACACTCAGAGCCTCATGGAACTTGTTCTGCATGAACAGCGACTTGGCCTGCTTCAAATATTGCGACACGGCCATGCTTGAGCAATAACTTCTCCTTGCTGGAGTTCAAGCTTTTCCAAGATGTGCGAGTGCTTAGCGGTGTTTGAGGCGTGTAGGCTAGGCTAAGCTGATGTTGACGCGCCGCTTACTGTACGATGTTTCAAACTGAAATAACTCGCTGGCTAAATGTTCGAACTAGGAACAGTGTGTATCAATGATCAATAGCTAATATATCTGAGAAAACAACAAATTATAGGACCAATTAAGGTGCCACAAGAATGATACCGGCCATTACCGCCGCGAGAGCGATATGGGGGCGCGACTTGATGGCAGCATTGGCCAACGTGGGAACCGCACTTGCCGCCGCGCCCTGTGGGGCGGAAGCCCCAGAATCCACTCCAGGACTGCCAGCCGTTCCAGGTGCCGCTCCGGAACCCGCTTCGGGACTACCTAACGTGGGTTGAGCGCCACTAAAAAGGCCAGAGGCAGCCCCTTGCGTTGAGCCCTCTGCGCGATCAGGAGAGAGATTGGGCACAGCTTCAGTCGGGCTCGCACCACTGCCAGGCGACAGAGGTTGAGCACCGGCTCCATTGCCACCGCTGCCACCTTGAGCAGGCTCATTAAAGCTCGAACCTCCGCTTTCAGGAGCAGTGGGCCCTGCTCCGCCAGCTTGCGCGCTGCCAGCTTGCGCGCTGCCAGGTGCGCCACCTTGATTAGAAGGAGGAGCCGGAGAACCGGGGAGTGGTGCGCAAGGGCCGTAGCCGACAGGGCTGCCTCCATTGTTGGGGCTGCCGGCGGCAGCCCCTGGCGAACCGCCCATGGGGTCACCGCTACCAGGTGACGGGCTACCAGATCCAGCGGAACCAGAGCCGCTACCGCCATTTCCTCCAGCTCCGCCATTGGGGCTGCTGCCAGGAGTACCAGATCCACCGTTCGGATAGCTACCTCCGTTTCCGCTTCCGTTTCCACTGCTCGGGTCACCGTTCCCGGTACCGGAACTCGGGTCGCCACTTCCATTGCCACTACCGCTACCAGGAGTGCCGCCGCCATTACCAGGAGTGCCGCTGCCGCCATTGCCACTACCAGCGCTGGGGTCTCCATTGCCAGTCGTGTCATTGCCCCTACCGCTACTAGGAGTGCCGCCGCCATTACCAGGAGTGCCGCTGCCGCCATTGCCAGGTGTACCGCTGCCGCTTCCCGAGCTGGGATCACTTGGGCCTCCAGCTCCAGTGCCGCTGCCCGACGGATCTCCGTTCCCACTGCCCGGTATAGCGCCTCCAATGGGGCCGCCCGTTGCCTGTGCCCCGCCTGGGAATACTGTGGTTGTATATACGGTGGTGAAAGCGAGCGTGGGCGTGGCTGTAGAAACAAACGGCGTAACAGTGGGGAAGATAATCGTGCAGCCAACGCCAACACAGCTCGTAATCACAGTGATTGTTGCCGGTTCGCCACTGGGCTGCGCTCCAGTACCACTCGACGGGGGCCCACTGGTGATCGTCGAGCCAGAGCCGTTGGGTGTAGTGTTAGAAGGACCAGAGTTATTGTTACCAGATGCACTTGAAGGAGAGTTGTTCGGACTGCTGCTTCGTCCAGTGGCACTCGAAGCTGAGCTGCTTCCGCCATTGTTGGTGTTGGTGTTGCTACCATTGCCGGTGTTGCTACCAGTTCCAGAATTGGCAAGTCCAGTAGGAACGCTCATCGAAGTGGCGGATACACCAGCTCCAGGGCTGCTTTCTGCCACAGAGCTTGTACTCGACACTCCAGATCCTGAGCTCGACTGAGAGGATCCGACAAGTGTTGTCTCAACCGTCAAAGTACCGGAGGATGATCCAGTGACTGGGACGCAGAAAGACATGGCCAGAGACGACCCGCTTCCGTCCACACACACGGACGATACGACAGTCGACAAAGGAGGTACCTGAGTTGCCATTGAAGAGCCAGAGGTCGCCGAACCTCCTGAAGGCCCACTAGCGCCGTTACCATTGCCCGACGTCTCGGAGGAAGCCGGTGGCTCAGTAACGGTAGTCGGTGGCAATGTGGTGGTATAAGTCACTGTGCAGCTTGCTTCAGTGCACGAGAGAGTGGTCGATGTGGTGACCAGAGACGTAACCACTGACGGCGGCAGCGTCACTGAAGATGTGATAGCAACTGTCGTCGGAACCAAAGACGTGACTGTCTGATCCTCTGTGCTAGTAACAAAATCGGTGAGCGTGCTCACGACAGTGGTTGGAATTGTCGTCAGAACCTCCGTTGATACTGTTGAAAGCTCTGTCAGTGTCGACAAAACTGTGCTTCCTGGCACAGATACGACAGTTGTCTGTGTCTCTGTCTCGCTGATAGTGGACACAATTGTAGTGTCGCTGGTTACGACAGCCGTGCTCAAAGCGGTCGTGGTGATGAATACCTCACTCGTCTGAACAGTGGTCACAGATTCGGTAAGAGTAGTGGTGATCAACTCAGTCGACTCAGAGGCAGGCAGCGTGATAGTCACAGGAACCACACTTGGCTCAACAGACATGGTCACGACTGTTGTAATAGGAGTCGCGCTCAAAGTTACTTCCGAGGTACTGCCACTAAGCGTCGTCGTGTACAGGATTGTACTGTCACTTCCTGTGACAGTAGACTCGATAACGCTCGTTTCACCCGATCCAAGGGTCGTTGTCAGAGTAACAACTGCGCCCTGGATTGTGGATGTTGCGACCACCGTAGACGGCAAAATTGTCGTAGTGAAGACCTCAGTCGTGCCAGGGAGTGCGAACGTCGTAGTGTAAACAGTGTTGTACACGGTGTCATAAGACGTCACGAACTGAGTTCCAGAGCCAAGACCAGTGTACGTCGACACTTCTGTCGTAGGCGGCTGTGTAGTTGCTAGAGTTTCAACTGATCCCGGCACCGAGGTAGTTGTGACGTACGTAGAGTCTGTTCCGCTCACCGTTGTCACGATAGTCGTGCCCGGAAGAGTGGTGGTAACAAACCCAGTTGAGCCCGGCAACGTTGTCGTGATAACCTCCGTAGTAAACTCGTTTACAGTTGTTGTTACCACCTGTGGGGTGTTTGTAACAACCACAGTCTCGACCTGACCAGGCTGCGTAACAACCGTTGTAATCAGCGAAGGTGACAAGGTCACCGTCACATCTGTCGTTGTATCAGGCTGTATCACCACGGTGGTGAAAGTGGTAGGGCCTTCAACCAGCGTGGTAGTGCTGAGCACAGGGGGAATGGTCAGTGTGCTATACGACGTGACAACATCCGTCTCAGTAAGAGTCAAGGTTGTAGTTATCGGAGCCGTAACAGTGGTCACAGAGGTAGTGAGAACTGGTGGCGTAAGTGTGACAGTAGTTGCAGACTCTCCTGGACCGGTAGCAGTGATAATCGTCGTATAGTCAGGCTGCGTGAACGTGCTCGTAACAGCGCCACCACCCGGTGTGATCACCGTCGTGACGACCGAGACAACTGGTGAAGGACCAGAGTTACCATTGTCAGTTGTATAGACTGAGGTCTGAGCTGGCTGGCCGGGAATAGTACTCACCACAGTTGTAGGTGTGTCTACACTGGTGACGTACGTGGTGGTCAGAGTGTCGGTCGCCAGCGAGGAGATCGTGACGCTAGTAGTCACGAACGATGTGATGGGCGGCTGAGTCTCAGTACTCATCATCATAGTGGGTCCGTTTTCTGAGTCGGTGCCCGCGACGGTGGTATAGATGGTTGTGTCACTGTTGTCCGTCGCGGTGATTACACTCTCTGTCACAAATGTGGTCTCATAGGTCGTCAAAACCGTATCAGTAACCGTTTGAGAGCCCCCGGTGAGCACGATTGTGGTTTCGGTGGGTGGAGTTTCAGGAATGGTTGTCGTCAGAGTGACTGGTGCGCTACCGCCCGGGCCTGCACCCGGTCCAGAGGGCTCGAGTGTGGTGGTGAAAACAGAGGTAATTACCTGACCACCTGGCACAGTATTCGTCACGAAAATGGTCTGCCCAGGCTCAGTGACGGTCACAAGTGAATTACCCGGCTGGAATGTAACGGTTGAGATTACTGAAAGGGTAGTGGTGTCTACGACCGTCTGAGTGCCAGGGTTGATTGTTTCCACAATGGTGGTGGTCACCGGTGGCTGTGTCAAAGTCGTGACAACATTCTGAGCACTGATAGTACTCACGCTGGTCACAGTTGTGCCACGTTGCGTTATAACGCTCGTTACCGGAGTTGCAGGAATGAATGTCTCAACAACCGTCACTTGTCCACTGACCGTCGATACTGTGGTTTCAACTGTCGGCGGGGCGGTGATTGACAAGGTCGTCGTACCCGGGTTAATTGTGGCAAAACTCACGATCGTCTCTTCTGGAAACGAAATGGTACTCGTGAAATCGAGAGTGGTTGGGGCCAGAGTCTGAGTCGTTGTCGAGAGAGAGGTTGAGACCAGCGTCACTGTTTGAATCTGGGTTTCGTTATCTGTTTCCGTTGCCGTGACTGTGCCGGGGGCAATAGTCGTGGTGACGGTCTCACTTGATGGAGCCAGAGTGACTGTGACTTCCCCTGGAGAGAGTGTCAATGTCGTAGGAACCTGAGTGGTGACGAAATCGGTTTCTGTAGCCAAAGACCCAACTAGAGATGTCACTACGGAGGTGGCTTCTTCAGTAATAGTCGACGCTTGCACCGTTACGGTGCTTCCTTCCTGAGTGAAGGTCGAGGCCTCCTGGGTAATGGTCTGCACGGACGTCACAGTAACTGGAGCAGGGGCGTAGAAAGTCGAAGCCCCTCCCGTAACAGTCTCGTAGAACGTCTGAGTGTTCTGATTAGTTTCAACAGTGGTCTGCGTGCCCAGGTTCTCGGAGGTGAACGAAATGAAGCCGGAACTGGCTGCGCCAGAGGCGCAGTTTCCGCACTTCGAGCCGTGGAAGAACGTGAACTCAGTGAAGTTGTTGAGCTGGGACTGGTTGTTGAAATGCGGAGAATCATCGAAATTCAGACTGATAAGCTGGTTATCGGACTGCAGGGCGCATGCGCGGCAAGTGTTTATGCTGTCAATATTACTTGAGATATCCGAGCAGCAGCTGTGCGAAAGCTCGCAGAAGGTTAGCTGCGTGTTTTGGTCGCATGATTTTAGACAGTTCGAGTCTAGCTTCATGTCCAACAACTGCTGGTCGGTGGCCAATAAGGTGTTGCAGCCTTGCCCGCCACCGAAAGAACCAAAAGTAGCATGAACCGTCTGAGGCACTAGCCCGAGGGCCAGAATGACAGACGATAGGTGTGTCGTGCGCATTCGGCTGGGTCTGATCTTGCTGACGATAGCTCCGAGGCTATTCGCATGTTTATAACCACTTTTTTTTTGCTAAGAAATAGAGTTTGAAACTCAGACTTCGAGTTCTTTATAGACTATAGGGTATATGTACGATGCGATGCTGCCAGATTGCAGACATATTGTAAGGGTTAGTGGCACCGTTTATGTGCCAAGAAGCCGCTGAGCGACAGCTGATTTCTACGTATGCAATAAACTAGTTAAATTCATTCGTAGTAATGCAATAAAGTGTGAGTTTCTAGCATTTTCAAATGACTGGAGCAAATGGAAAAGAAAGACTTGTGGTGGTATATAGAAATGTGAGACGCATAAGCGAGCTGGCGGCGTGGGCTCGGCTCGTGCCCTGACCCCGTGCCATGTATGACAAGTACGGTTTGTGAAAATATACTAGGCGTTTATCACGAGTGTGGGGATCACAGGTCATGTTCAATGTCCTGCCACCAGAGGTTAACTTAGTTGGGCCCATAAGCCCCGCGAGCAGACCAAAGTGACGCTACAACCTAAATGTAAACGAGCCTAACGACGTGCTTATCAAGCAGCTTGCAATGGAGTCCTCCCACAATCCTGTGTGTGTATACTGTTGTTCGCATGAGCTCTGCTCAACTCAAAATGCAGATAAGTCATGATGATTTGCGCAGCTTCTTACCGCATACCATCCAGTGTTGGTTTGATAGCCATGGTTAACCAATTAGTTCTACAAATAGCCAAAATAAACTTCGGATGATTGCCGATACTAAGACGCCTGCCAAGGCAAGAGAGACCGACCGCAGGTACGTGTGGCCCATGATGATTGTAAGCACTTCAATGATGCAAAAGGGTGCCGCATAGCGCACTATGTGAGCCACATACGGCATGTCGTAGTTCCATATGAATGTGAGGATGGGCAATAGTTTTGAGAACGAACCAATCAGCAGGCCAGTGGAGATGGCGCCGCCGTCCTGCCACTCGAATAAATAGTATGCCATGGTGCGCACAGCATAGTGGATGAGAAATGTGTCAACAGCGCAGAGGCATAAAAACATGCCGTACTGCAGCACGGGTGATTTGTTGGAAAGAAACTCTTGAACAAGTGGGGATGTGGACTTTTCACACATCGCCCACTGCTGGTACACATCAAACAGAATGGCCAGCACAATAAGACGAAATATAGGCACCGGCAGGCCCCACCGCGACGCGCTCCAGTGCGGCAGCGCGTTCCGCCAGGATATCGCAGCCGCGCGGCTGCTTTCGTCGCGAGGATCTATCGACCGAACAAACGGCGCATCGCGGGAGTCTATGCTCGAAGGCGACGGCTCTTTGGATAGCATGATGGAGCCGTCGCGTGATAGTGGGGTTGAACCGGCGGTTGACCCCGGCGCGCGAGCCATTGTGTTCTCAGCGGTGGAATTGAACACAACGTGGCGCACGGCCTCAGGGCGGAGCAGAAGCAGGTCGATGACTATAAGGATAGGCTCGCCCTCGATGTACTTGTCCACAAACAGCCCGCAGTTGTCGCATTTTGTGACATTGATGTTGTCGTCCGAGTAGTAGGTATAGAGCGAGCTGACCGGGGCAGCGCACTCAACACAGAGCATTCAATAGACGTCAGGCCTCGGCGGTTGTATGCTCAGCGCTCTGCTCGAGACCAGCTGCCCATTGACGTCTAGTTACACGCGAGTCGAACGATCTGAGCAGAAGAGGGCGCGACGGCACCTGTGATGTCACGTGTAGACCACCGCCAGAACTCTGTGGGGGAGAAGGAGCCAGAAAAGGGGAGGGGGGAATAAGGCAGTTCATGGAGACGCATTAAAATTAGATATTACTCTAGCCGGTCTACATAAAGTCATCATCATCAAGCCCGTCATCTTCCAGGACTTCCTGCGGAGCCGCCGGCTTCTCCGACTTCTGCGCGGCCATTTTCAGATTCGGCTTCTGGCGCGAGCCCAGGCGGCGCGCACGCTCTTCACGCGCCTTCGTGCTCTCCACGGCGTCGAGCGTCGAGACCACGCGCGCAACCTGCTCGCTGTTGAGCGGCTTGCACAGGTCGCGGCACAGCTCAATGATAAAGTTGGTGTGGTGCATCATCGAGTTGCTCGCCGCCAAATCGTTGACCACTCCCGTCAGCGTCTTGCGGAGATCTGCGTAGTCCTTGGGGCCCTTCGGCTTGAAAATAGCGAGATCGCTGAGCTTTGTGGGGCCTGACGGAGCAGGGGCTGCGGCCGGAGTATTGGACTGGGCGCGCGGGTGGACGTCGACTGACGACAGCAGATCGCTGGCGTTGTTCAGGTCGCTATCGATTTCCTTCTGACGCTGCTCGAGCTTTGATGCATCCTGGGTTTTCTCAAGTGCCTTGCGCTCGCGCTCCTCCTGCTCCTTGCGATTGCGCTCGGCAATGCGCTGAGCAGAAGAAATCTTGGGCTTCGGGGCTGCCTTGGGCTTCTCTTCGTCGCTTTCCAGGCCTGCTTCCCAGTCATCAAGAAGTCCGTCATCTTCCTCGTCGAAGTCCAGGTTGGCAGCGGCGTGCACCGGTACGCCGTCCTCCTCGTCGTCCCAGCTTGACATCTGTTCCGGTCTAATTTTTTTTGGTGAAACATTCACCTTCGCGGTGTGCAGATGTCCATTATCGGTAGACGTATCGTGGAGCCCAGCGCGCCGCTGGGGGTCAAGCTCTAAATCGGCCGTTACAGTGCAGCTGTCGGGAAGCTCGTACGCTTCGTAGGTAGGACATGTTCCAGAAGGACGCCATTCATGGTCTCATCGAGTCCTCGGGTACGAGAATAGTCGCAGTCCATATGGACACTTAGCTATAAATATCTGAAACCCTAGAGGGCCTTGCTTCGACATCAGTGACCTCCTCACACAGCCCAGCAGCACCGGCGCGAATAAATGGTAAGTGACTTTTGCTATGGCTGATCGACTGGTGTCAATTCCTCAATGGATGTAGAGGACCAACTTGGAAAACCTGTGGACCGTATATCCCGATCATTGAATATTCATGGCCATGGCGTGAAGGGGTCATCACATCTCATGTCGAAGTGTGCTAACAGAGGTACCGGGCCCGACGATAATTCAGCGCAACGAAAATGCACCGGCAAAAGCGTTTTCGGTGAGCGATCGGTTTTCAACGGACATGGGGGGTTGCGCCTCGGACCGCAACCGTGAAACGAGGACATCCACACGAAAATGCTTTGGCCGATTCGCAGGTATTGCGGTGGCGCTCTCCGATTGTGATTAAGCGGCTCAAAGATTAGGTTCAGTGGTACGCGGTGAACGCAACCCCGTTCTCGTGAGTCAAAGTCTCCTTAATTTCAGCCGCTTGATTGTTGCTTTAGTGTAAACAGCCAAGGGATCTTCGCTAAGTAGCCCTGCAGTGAATTACATACACAAATAGCGCAAGTAGTATTCTCGCGATGTTCACGTAAGTGCGCGGCTTCTGTGCCTACCGAATCGCTTCGTGTACGCAGCACAATCTCACGACCACAGCCTTCTCACGGGAGTCATGTTTTTCAACGGTCATAACCGAGCCTCCGAATAAGGGGGAGCTGTAGGTGATGGGCTGCGGTTAGGGTAAACGAACAGCTATTTGCGATCCTTGGTCCCAATCACACGCTTGGCTATTTCTGCATGCGATGACGATCGGTTCTCCAAAGCATGCTGTTCCGGGAGAATGTATTGAGCCGTTCCAGCCTCGAGGCGCACAAAATATCGCGCGATCGTTGGCCGCAGCAAGCCTGGGCTACTTTGCCACACGCGGCGTTGAGCAACGCCCTCCACTACAACGTATGTATAACCTAAACCGAACAAGGCTCTCCAAGTGACAGCAGTAAGAGCAACCAGTGTAAGCTGTGTGGAGCAAGGGTTTCAGCACGCACAGCGGCTGTCGCGTGTCTTAGGGTTCTGCGTGCGCGCCAACGGCAAGGCAAATGGCAAGGTGAGCCCGCTCCTCGAGCAACCCTTCCCACTAGCGGGGTTGATAAATTATCATAGCTGATCTGATTCACTTGGGAGACACAATCAATTCTGAATCTTGGATTCGAAGCTAGCGCTGCCAGGCTATCTTGAACCCGCTATTAAAGACGTCATTCGGTAGAGACGTCATTCGGTAAGGTGCGCTGATTAGAAGGAGGCCGCGACAGGAAACTTGTTGGTGTTGGAAGAAACAGGCCGGCCTGCAGATGGAGAAGGAGCTTTCAGAGATTTCGAGTTGGGCTCGCGGTGCCGTTCAGTTGCACGGCGGGACGCGAATAGTTGCAACTAAAACCGCGGGCCTCGGCCTGGAGGCCGATGTCACGCTGGCAAAAAACAAGGAGCAAGCAGCGGTCACGGTTCCTGCTGAGCTCGTCATCAGCAGCGCTAGAATAGAGGAGCTGGCCCAGGACGACGAAGTGCTTCGCCAGTGGATCGAGGCTGGCAGCCCCAGTAAATATAACGTGCTGCACCGCGGTCTGCTATATCTCTGGCTCGAAGCCGGCGATTCGCCATGGCGCACGTACCTGGATAGTTTGCCGCGCGACGTCGGGCTGCCGTTTGCGTTCAGTGTAAAGGATATGGAAAGGCTCGACAGCTCAGCAGTCTCGGTAATTTACCCCGCGCTGGGCCGCCGTTTAGAGATCGAGCGCGCATACGAAAAGTTTCAGAAAACGCAGATGGGCTCATCGATCACCCTCGAGCAATGGCTTTTGCCGCACCAGTGGATAGCATCGCGCGGGCTCACGCACCCGCGGACGGGTGAAACGTGTCTGGTGCCGATTGTGGACATTGCGAACCACAGCTCGACCGAGCACAACGCGCGCTACGACGTGGACGATGAAGGGAACTTCATCCTTTTGAAGGTTCCGTGGGCGCCGGACGTCGAGCGGCCCTCTATGGGCCACGAGGACCTGCTCCTCAACTATGGGATGCGCAGCAGCGCGGATTTTGTGTACAATTATGGGTTCCTTCCCAAGGAGCGGACGCTCGATGACTTTGACGAGGTGTTCTGGCCATTTGACCCGAGCAGCCGTGAAGTGCGGAACATTCTCGACCCGGGTGTCACCACAAAGGGTCTGAGCGACGAGGAGAGGAAAGATCTGTCGGAGGCCTATGATGTACTGCTCGAGTTTTTCGACGATCAGGGTCTACAGACTCTGCGGCTCGTACGTCTACCAACGTCGGCCGAAAGCGATGAGTCCAACCGATACAAATTCCACAATCACTTTGTGATGGTGCTGGCATGCTCCGAGGTTCTCGAGATTCGCGAGGGCGACAGCGGGGCCGCCCTCTTCATCAAGGACGCAGAAATCACGCCGGACAAGGCGTTTGAGACCGTGCTCAAGCACAAGGACAAGGGCATTATGCGGCGAGCAAGGCAGCTGGTAAGCCGGCTCTGTCGCGTAGCCGAGCTGGAGCTTGCGCAGGTAGCCGACGACCACACCATGATCAAGGAGCTAGCTCTACAAGAGAGACTGCTATTTAAGCACTACGCAACGACCATGGACGACCCAGATTCGCCCGTAATAGCCTAGAGCTCTGGAAGCTCTGATTTTGTTTTGAGTTGGCTGTTGCTTCTGCTCTGGTCCATTGCGGGTTTTGTCTGCTTCTGCTTCTGCATTTGGCGCTGTAGCTCTCTGCATTTGTGTTGTTTGTGAATTCTCTCATTCTTGGCAGATGGTTTCTCAGATAGATCCTTTACATCGGCCATTGATAATCCCCAAGTTTGAATAAACTGTTTCACTCATAATAATCCAGCTGAGGCTTGGCGTACCGCCTTCTCCCTGCCTAGCAGCCAACTTAACCGGCTAAGGCAGGTAGAATAAGGGATTCGCGGGTCCTTGATAATAAATATATAAATATCTAACATTTTGCGCGCAAATAAACGCTGGGCCTCGGCCACGGCCTTAAGCTTAACCCCCCCACCCCGGCCTGCCCCACCTGCAGACGTGCGCGCCCCAGGTGGCCCACGCGCACAGAAGCACCGCTTGCAGGCGCTTATTCGCGGGGTATATACACCGCCGGGCTGTGCCCTAACCCCGCGAGGTCATGAGGAAGTTGTGCAAGCGGCCGCAGGAAACGCGTGGTTGCATTGGGGATAGAACCGCTGCGCACGGCCCACGGCGTTTGGGCAGGTTTCAAGAAGCAGCCAACACCACACACAAAACAGTATGGCCAGCGAGCGAATCTCCACCGGGCGGGGCGGCGCGGGCAATGTGCGCCCGACGGCCAAGATCGATCTGCCCGACAAAACCGACGAGCTGCCGAAGATCCAAGGCAAGCGCTTCACCACCGGCCGCGGCGGCGCCGGCAACATGATGGACAACATCGACCCCGACAGCACGCGCGCCGCCCAAGGCGAAGGCCTGCTTGCCGAGGAGTCGCCCGGCCACGCCGGCGGTGCCCTGGCGCCATCGACAAGCATGACCGTGGGCCGCGGCGGCTACGGCAATAACATACGCGCGATGAACTCGCGGAACCAGCCGCAAGAGGGCTCCGAGGACGGCGCGTCACGCTCGCTGTGCGAGCGCATCAGCAACCTGTTCGCGTAGGTACGTTTCGCGCAGGTTTACGTCCGCCTAGAACTCCGGAGGGTAGCTGATCAGCACGCGGATCTTGTTCGTGAGCGGGTGGCTGTCGAGGCGCGTCGTCTGCACGAGGGACCGCAGAGCTGGCGAAAGCGGGGCTGCCGGCTCCTGGCCCTCAACAAACACGCGGACCACCGTGCTGTGCAGCCGCGCCGACCGCAGAAGCTGCTGGTAAAGAAGCGCTGCGTTCGGCACGAGCCGGCGCACAAAGAACCCGAGCAGCGCCAGCGCGGCAATAACGCTCACGAGCTCGTCACTGGTTGTGCCCTCGGCGAGCGGCTCGTTCCACGCCTTGATCAGTCGCGCGTGGGCCGCCGGCCGGATCCGCAGCGGCTCGCGGCTCACCGCCGCCTGCACCGTCTCAACAGCAATCCGCACGAAGTCGCGGCCCACGCCGCGCACGTCGGCCAGCGCGTCACCCGACAGAGCGGCGTCCAGCGTCAGCAGCCGCTCCCGCGGCGGCCGAAACGTGTCCTGGTTGCACTTGCGCGCCGTGAAGAGAAACGGCAGCAGCCGGTTCTGGTTGTGCTGCTCCTCCATCAGCCGCCGCACGCGGTCGCTATACAGTCGCAGCGGCCCGCGCATGGTGTCGTAGTGGTGGAGCGCGACCAGCATCCAGCGCGCGCACTCCGCGGCCTCGCGTGGCGTCGGCTCCGGGGCTGCGCGCGGCACGCTCTTAATTCCGGTTAAATATCTTGCTAAATCCCCGAGCCGACGCTCGTACTCGTCCCGCGCCTCGAGCCCGGGCCCTTCGGGGCCCTGCGCCTCGTAGTACCCAATCGCGTACTCGCACGCAAACGCCGCCAGCTTGGCGCGCCGGTCGTGCGCCACAACGCCGCTGCCGGCCTCCAGAGCCGCAGCCGCCTTCTTCCGGTGCTGCTCAATGGTGTGCCGGATCCAGTTCCACTTCTCCGCTGGATCCAGGGCCTGGTGGCCCACAACGCGGCGGAACTCCTCACGCGAAGCCTGAATCTCTTTTTTGTCCTCGGCCTTTCCATTCATACTTCCTGGTGCTTATTTTATAGCAACATTTGCCAATCTACACCGCGCTCAAGTCGCGAGCCCGTTTGTTATCCCCAGGTTATAATTACCTAACGGCTTCTTCTAACTAGCTCGACCTAACAACAAACCTACTTTGGTAGTGAACCAGCCCAGCTCGTTAGGTCCACAGGCAGGCAAGCGCCAGGAACACCAGGCCTAGATTTTAATTCGAAGCTCTATGTTTGGCTCGTCGGCAGGATCAGGCTCGGGCTTCGGCACGGGCAATAATAGCTTTGGTTCTGGTAATTCGTCGTTCGGGGCCGGCAACTCGGGGTATGGCGCCGGAACCTCTGCATTCGGAACCGGAACCTCTGCATTCGGCACAGGAAATCCCGCATTCGGGACTGGGAATTCCGCGTTTGGCACTGGAAGCTCGGCGTTTGGGACCGGCGGCTCGGCATTCGGCTCTAGCGCAGGAGCCCCAAGCACAAGCTCAGGCGCGCCCGCATTCGGCGGCGGGGCCTCCGCGTTCGGGACCGGAAACTCTGCGTTCGGGACCGGCAGCTCTGCGTTCGGGAGCCAGCCGGCTGGCTCTGGCGCCTCTGCATTCGGCAAACCGGGCCCGGCTTTGGGGACCGGAAACTCGGCGTTTGGGACCGGAAGCTCGGCGTTTGGCACTGGTGGCTCGAGCTTTGGCTCCGGGACTCCGGCGTTCGGGACGGGCAACTCGGCGTTTGGCACTGGCGCTTCAGCTTTCGGGACTGGCGGATCGGCATTCGGCTCGGCTAATAGCAACACTAACGGCGCCTCCGCATCACCGTTCGGCAACACGTCTTCGTCTTCGCCATTTGCGGCTAAGAGCTCGCCGTTTGGTGCAGCTGCAAAGAATGCCGCTTCTAATGGCAGCCCCTCTGCATTTGGATCGGCTAACAACGCATCGCAATCTGCATTCTCCAATAACACGCAAACCAATTCGGCATTTGGAAGCCCCTCGCAGTCTTCGGCGTTCGGCAAGCCGGCTGGAGCCTCGGCATTCGGCGCACAGCCTTCCTCAAGCTCTCCGTTCGGCAATGCAGCCCCGTCGACGACGGCAGCTTCGCCCTCGCCATTCAGTGCCGCGAATGCATCCAACGCTTCTCCACTGGGCTCAAACAACAGATTTGCTGCTTTAGGCTCCGAGTCTCAGACTGGCACTGGTGCACCATCAACGGGCCAAGCTGCACCGGCAAGTCAGCCGGCTAATCCGTTTGCCAGCTCAAGCAACCAGTCCGCCAGTCCGTTCGGCACTTCGAACAACGCTTCGTCGCCATTCGGGTCCACGGGTGCAGCGAATCAAGCGTCGCTAGGCTCGCCGTCCCCGTTTGGCGCGGCGTCCAGCAAGCCTGCGCAAACCGCCTTTGGCTCGCAGCCTGCGTTCGGCACCTCATCAGCGTTCGGCTCGGCCAATGCTGGCGGTAGTGGTCCCGCTGCCAGCCAGCCCGCGCCATCGGGGGCATTCGGATCCTCTAACGCCTTTGGCTCCGGGACTGGCGCAACGGCAAGTCCGTTTGGCGGGGCCGGTGCACCGAGCCAGCAACAGCCGCAGTCGGTTTCAGCGTTTGGCGCTCAAAATAACGCGCCTTCAGCAGGAGGAACGCCGGGGTTTGTTCCATACGTGCAGAGCGGGATCTCTCACACGTACCCCGAGGACTCCAGTATCACCGAAGCTCAGCGAGCAACATTCAAGGCTGAGGCATTCACGCTGGGAAGTATCCCAGAGACGACTCCCCCGGTTATCTATTGCTAAATATGTATTAATTCACTCGTTGTGGTGGCTGCGACGCGAGATGGACGCGGGCCTCGGTCATTAGCTTGTCGCGGTTGCGCCGGACCTGCTTGAACGCGGCTTCGTACTTCGCAATTAGCGCGCCGAGAACCCTGGTCTGGTCCTTCTTGCCCTCGGCGACCTCCGTCACGCCGACCTCGGTCTCGTGGCGCAGGAACGGCTTGGTGAGCGAGATATCCAGGCCGATCTTCTCATAGCTCTGGAACAGAGCAAGGCCTAGAGCCGTCGGCTCGAAGAAATTGTTGCGCAGGCGCACGTACTCGCGGTCCTGGATGCGGGCAATATGGTCGGCCATGGTTGCGTCGGTGCCGATCCCGTTCGCATCCATGAGCCCGATTAGGGCTGCCTCTGTGAGAAGCGGCGGGGGCGTGGTTTTGCCCTCCTTGAAATTGAACGTTGAGCACTCGATCTCGTCGCCAACCGCCCAGTGCGGAAGGGTCTTAGTTACCCACTTGTCATAGACATACACTTCCAAGAAGTTCAGCTCAAGCACCTGCGTGGTCGAGAGGTGGAACTTCTCTCCGCCGTACTCGAGGCTGGTATTTGTTGTCTGGCCCTTTGCGTCCGCGCTACAGCATGCGAGGAAATGCCGGGTAATGAACTCGTACACGCGCCACTGGTCCGGCGTCGAAAACGCCGAGCGGGCGGCCGCTCGCACGGGGTGGATTGGCGGATGCGCTTTGTCGTCGTGGCTACCGTTGCGCGGGGCCGTGAAGCGCGGATTAGGGGTCTGCAGCAGCGAAACGGCGTACCCTGACCATGGAGCACTGCCGCCGGCATGCGGGGCAATCAGCGCTTTCAAGTCAATCGCGCTGTCGAACCGGTCGGTTTCTGTGCGTGGGTACGACACAAAGCCTTGGTTATAGAGCTGCTCAGCAATCGTCATAATCTGCTTCGAGGAGATCTTCAGCAGCGACGCGCCGCTTTTCTGAAGAGTCACGGTGGTCAGCGGCAGCGGCCGCCACCGCGTAGTTGGCTTGGTGACTACTTTTGTGACCTTGAACTTGCCGTTTCCCTTCTCAAGAGCCCGCTCGAAAAAGGTCAGGGCAACCATGCGGTCAAAGATGTTGCCGCGGTCCCACAGAGGGTGGACGGCGCTGGCGCCGTCAGCCGTACCGCCGCGTTTCAAAGTCGCGTCGATCGTCCATAGCGGCTCGGATACGTGGCTCCGGGCCCGCAGATACCGCTCGACAATGAACCCCATGGTGGGGAACTGGCACGAGCCGTACGGCACGAGCTTTTTAGCGAACTCCCGCGGAAATGTGCTCTGGTACATTTTGGTCTGCAGGCGCGTTAGCGAGAACCCCGTGCGCAGGTCCAGCTCTCTGCGCGCGCACACTGCGTCGTACTGCCGCCAATCGAGGCGGCCCGGCCGGCCGGCGGCCTCGAGCAGGTGGCGTGGATCGGTGTTGTTGAACTTTGCCCGGTAGATGTCGATGCGGGGGTTCACCTCGCGCACCGCATTCACAATCTCGCCGCCGATATGCTCGCCCTCGCGATCGCAGTCGGTCCATATGTACAAGATTTGGGCGCCGCGGCTTTGGGATTGGATATTCTGGGACACTTTGATGGCGGCGGAAGACGTGATGGTTTTGATGGGGGCCGCGAACAAGCCCAGCGGGTCGGAGTCGAACTTGTCGAATGGCGGGAGGAACTCGATGTCGGTAAGATGCCCGCTGACTGACGTCACGGTGACGTCGCAGGGGCCCCATTTCGGGGAATTGTAGCCAATGTCGTAGTTCTTGATGAACTTGACCGCCGAGTCGCGGGGCCGGCCGACCTGGCCGCCCCCGAGCGCGTGGGCGAGAGCCTTGGCGATCGACGGCTTTTCGGCCACGCACAGCACGCGCGGCATTGCGAGATGGGCAGAAAAGTAAGCAACGTTCCAGGCGGCCTGGCTAAACGCAAGCGGTACTTGGGTTTTCGTGCTTGAGCTTCGAGCGGTGTGCTTAGACGCGTCCACCTCGGGCCACGCGCCCAAATTACAGCGGTTTAGATCACGTGGCGCGCCACATCGTGCCGGCCGTCAGTGGTGTTCAGTGGTGTTCAGTGGTGTTCAGTGGTGTTCGAAATCTCTAGGCGGTTTCCAATTTAGAGTTCTTTGTCATGGAGTATGGAACTATAGCACTTTTTAGCCGATATGTCATTCATGAATCACAGCCGATCGTAAATCGTTAAAAGTCGTAGACACGTTCGCAGCCCGGACACTGGCACAGCCGGGGGAATTAGAACCCGTGGGTAGTTCAGGCCTTGACAGTGCTGCGGGCGGTCCGCTCGAGCTGGGCCTTGGTCTTCGTCTTCTCAGCCTCAAGGTCGGCAGGATCGATGACGTCCTCGTTGCGCTTCGCGGCGGCCGGCGTGGCGTTCTCGCGGCGCTTGCTCGTGGCGACCGTCTCGGTGCCCATGAGGTAGTCCCAGTGACGGAACGACGAGGCGTAGTTGCCCGTGAAGTAGTGGTGGTGGTCATCGTGGTGGTCGGCGCCAGCCCAAATCGGCAGGAAGTGGTGCAGGCTGATCGGGAACTCGTAGCCCGAGTGCGAGTCGATCGCCTGGACCAGCCGCAGCGAGATCCAGCTCATCACCGTCAGCAGATGCATGCTGCCGGTGAGGTAGGCAACCAGCAGCGGCGAGCCCACCGTGCCGGTGCCGGTGAACATGACTTCGATCGGGTGCGCGTACTCGGCGGTCAGCCCGAACGGCGCCGCGTAGCGGTGGTGCTGCTTGTGCACGCGGCGGTAGAGCGCCTTCGAGTGGAGGGCGCGGTGGCCCCAGTAGTGCCAGGTGTCCTCCATGAAGAACATGACGGTGAGCTGCCACGCCATCGTCCACAGCGACGGGAACGGCGCGCGCCAGCTGATGTTGAAGAAGCTGCACACAACGTGGAAGCCGAAGATCGGCACCGCTTCAATGAAAACGTGCGCCGTCAGCACGTCCTTCAGGCACTCGAGGTACTGCTGCCGCGTCGGCGGCTTCGTGTCCTGGATCTTGTACTTGCGCATCGAGGGCATCATGTCGAGGATCATCCACGGAATGGAGCGTCCGAAGTACATGATCTCGTGCACGGCCAGCAGCAGCAGGCCCGTCGCGAGCGCATCGTTGTTCATGTACTCGTAGTAGCTGTCCCACTTGCGCTCGAGCCACGACATGTGCGTCGGCAGAATCGCCTCGACAACCGCCTGGGTGGTAGAGTTCACTGACATTTCCAGCAGACTATGCGATTAGTTTGGTGAAGGAGTCGACCCTGGCTGGAACGCGGCGGTGAAGGGTTCTAAATACTCGGCGGGGCCCGCTGCACGTCGCCTCTGCTTTGTAAGCAATACGACGAGTCGACGACACGAGTGCTGAATCAGCGCTATCTCTGGGCTTTTTTCGCATCATGTGATGGCGGCGATACCCAAAAATAGTTTGACGGCGGCCACAGCGGTTTCAGCCGTGCGCTTCATTTAAGCTTTTTCGGCCTCTAATACGTTCGCGCCCAACCGAGAGTAAACAATTGGACATGCCATCGTATTCATTGTCCTTTGGGGTTTAGCGCAATCATATACCCAGGCCTCACCCCGCTGAATAACGAAAGCGATGCTATCGTTAGGTGCCCTTCGCCCCGTCCGCGAGCGCATTCACCCTGACCCACAAAATCACGCGGGGATGAAATCCAAGATATCGCTTGTCAAAGTGGCATATCTTCGATTAACCCGTATTGGATTATTTAATTCTCCATGACAGAGCTCACTGTCATCGATCCCTGGTTATCCTAAATGGTTATCCTAAATGGGTAGAGTGTCACTCTAGCTAATTTCTTTTGAATCGTTATCCACTTGGCATTGGAGCCAGAGAGTCTAGTGTCTAGCAGTCCAGAGCCAGGCTCACCGCCTTAACAGCTCCAAGTATTTACGCTTCCTCTCTCGTAATTATCAGAGTGTTTGAAGAGAAGCCGCTGACCGATGCCAAGCTTCACTAAATGATCTGCCTTTTTCATTGCATTATTCAATTGTCTTTGTCGCTCGACCCGATCTGAGCTATAGGCGACGGTCCTAATACGAACCCGCGAGCACTTCGCAGTTGGCCTTGCTCACTGTCCTGGAACTTGAGCCTCATTTCGGCCACTTACTATATATACTGCATGGCGCGCATTTGGTTGGTATTTAGTCGAGAGATGGGATCAGCGGCCTGCCCTACTCAACCGGCCGCCGCACGGGATTTGCAGATCTTCGACGTTCTTGCCATATCTACATCCCGTTCAGCACCAGTTGTTTCCAATTGTAAGGTCGTCTATTCGTTTTGCCATAATTCATTATTTGGAGATATTAAGATTTGAGCTCGTCGTTGGTATGATAAACTAGCGATACTCTAATGAGGGCTTCATTGTTCCGTTAAGTGGGTGAAGCTCGAGCAATTGGTCCTGAAATTTTGCCGGCTGCTCCTTTTGGAAGTAGTAGCCTACAGCGTCACCTGTTCGCTGGTTGAAGCAAACGTAGTAAAAGCCCTGGTACGACGCGCCCCGCACCGTGAGACGGTGGTCAGGGACAGGGAATAACTCTTTCCATCGCATAAACAAGAATTCCTGCTCCCTGTACTTCCAGTGCACATATTCCTCGTGGTCCGAATCAGCAATATCTTTGAACTGACGGAACTTCCCCCAGTGCCGGAGGTCTTCGGTCCATGACGCCCCCCACTCTGGGTGATCGGTACGAAAACTATAGTACGGCGACACGATCTCGCCCTCAAAGTAGGTGCTGAGCACCGCGAGGTCCTCTGCTAGTCCGGATGTGGTCAAGTATCCGCAAAGGAAGCCTCGGTCAAAATCAACGTCCTGAATGGTCACCTCAACATCATGGTTGTATACGTCCTTTTGCACTCCCTTGAACCGCAGCCCGGGCCACAGAAATGGGCCCTCCGACCGGCGACACTCCGGAACGTCAATGCGCGTATTGCGGGCATGCCGCGGACTAGAGACTTTTTTTAAAGGCGGACGGGGAATCTCGGTCGAGCTGGGCATGACCAGCAAGACAGAATTCTCGCCAATTCACCTCCTTATCCTCGAGATCCGCAGGTTGCTACGCGAAATCAGGTTGGGTGATGTGTGGGCTGGGGGACTCGTCAGCACAGGCTGGTTTGCCTTGCCTCCATCTGCGATGACGAACCCTCGACCCCTTAGGTGCTAGAGCGGGCATTGAGGGGGAGTGAAGACAGAAACTCTATTTGCGAGCAGAAGCTTGTTAGCGGGTTTTAACAGCGGTCCGAGGCCTCACTTGGAAGCAGACCAAATTTGGGGTTTTCCATATTCATTCTATGGCGCGCTCATAAGCTCGTCGTGCATAGAGGCGGATCACACCACTGAAGATTAGGGCATCGTTTTGCAGATCCACAGAGCACATCCGCGATAAGCCATTTGAGACGCTTGAAAAGGGCTTCCAAACTCCAACTACTTTAGCGGCTATAGACCGCTGCTTCCATGCCCTGGTCCCACCAATTAACAACCCAGCTATTCTGTGTTATAACTTCGCGTCGTTGCCCACGGGGTCCCTCCGGGTCTAGGGTAGGCTTATCGGGGCCAGGCCAGAGTGAAATTTCGAGCTGATCAGAGCGGAGAGGCGCCATTTTGCACATTCCATGGGTGCGCACGTAGACCAGGAATACCTGCACACGCATGTAGACCCCGCCCCGTCCGGCTCGTCGAGCACGGTGAAAGATCTGCTTGCCGGAACCATGGGCGGCATAGCACAGGTGCTGGCCGGCCAGCCGTTCGACACCACCAAAGTTCGTCTTCAGTCTGCTCCAGAGGGCACCTACTCCGGGGCAGTTGATGTAGTCAAGCAGCTGCTCAAGAACGAGGGCTTTGCCGGGTTCTACAAAGGCACGCTGACGCCGTTGATCGGGGTTGGCGCATGTGTGAGCGTCCAGTTTGCCGTGAACGAGGGCATGAAGCGGTTCTTCAGGTCGCAATCTTCGGCCAAGGGTAATGCTTTTGAGCTTTCGTACGGCCAGCTCTATCTCAGCGGAGGCGCGGCCGGGTTTGCCAACTCGTTTCTCGCTAGCCCCATTGAGCAGATCCGCATCCGGCTCCAGACGCAGACGCCGACGTCGCCGGTCAAGTTTCATGGCCCGCTCGATGCCACGCGCAAAATTGTGCAGGCCGGCGATATTGCGCATGGCCTGTTCCGAGGTCTGCTCCCAACAATCATCCGCGAGGTGCACGGCATGGGCATGTATTTCCTAGCCGCTGAGGCGTGCATCAAGCAAGAGATGCGGATCTACCAGCGCCGGCGAGAGGACGTGTCGAGCATGCATGTGTGTGCCTACGGAGCGGTGGCCGGTCTGGCAATGTGGGTTTCGGTGTACCCTGTGGATGTGCTGAAGTCGCGCATCCAGACGGACGCGCTGGCACCGAAGGACCGGGCGTTTACGTCGTTGATGCAGTGCTATCGGGCCACCGTTGCGACCGGATGGAAGGGGCTGTTCAAAGGGTTTGCACCCACGCTGCTACGTGCCGCGCCAGTGAACGCAGTGACGTTTCTTGCATTTGACGCGACGCGCAAAGCGCTTGGCCCATAAACAAAATCTACCAAGTAGGCGAACATAGAGCAAAACTTAATTAAGCACCTGCCGAATCTATGGCGGCGCGCTTCCTACTTACAAGTACGTGCTACTCAGCCTCGAGACGGCGCAGTAGGTAGTCGACCTCGACCTTCTTGGTCATAGTGATCACCAGCTTTCTGTAGATCTCCACAACGTGCTCTGGGTTCACCTTGCCTTGGGTTTTTTGCGACCATCGCAGGCTCGTGTGGGGATCTAGATTGTAGTTCTCCGCCTTTTCGCGGACGCGCTGGAGCACGAGCTGCTCGACCTCCGGCTTTGTGATCATCGCTTCAATGCCGGCAACGTCCTGCGCCTTGATGAGCTCGGTCATTTTTTCCCGCTCCTGCTGGAACTTCGCTTCGGCCACGAACTTGCCGAAGTGGATGCGACGCGACAGGGCCTGGAGCACCTGGATATCGGCGAGCGTGCAGCTCCCGTAGTTCTCGGGCTGCTCGCCGGGGCCCGCGGCGATCATGGGCACGACGTTCTCTATGTAAAACGCGAGAATCCCCGCGTTCTCGCTGATCTCCTTCTGGTACGGCGCGAGGGCCGACTTGATGTTCAGCGGTGGGAGCAGCGGCGGCAGCAGATCGTCGGGGAAAAACGCGTTTTCATCGTCGGACTGGTAGCGACGCAGCTGCGACTGCATTCGCTCGGTCTCGCGCAGCATCCACTCAAGAAACGAACGGCCCTGGAATGAGTCAAACGCGCCGCGTACGTATACCTTTTCCGAGCGGTGAAACTGGGCACGCTCAATCAAATCAAAAAGAATTGTATCCTCCATCCGAATGAGCGAGGCCCGGATATTGTTGAGGTCCAAGACAGTCTCCGGCCTTGCGAAGTCCATTATTCTTCCAGCCACTTTGCCTATCGCGGTGAATTACCGCTGATATGATATGTTGCTTGAAGCCCAGGGCGAGGGCCAAGTCACCACTTGCCTCTGTTCCTTACCCGCGGCACTTGAACCGCTCAGCGAAACCGCTCAGCGAAACCGCTCAACGAGATAGCTCAACGAGTCCAATCAACGAAACCGCTCAACGAGTTCGCTCAATAAACAGCTCCGCGAGACTGCTCATTGTGGCCGCAGCTCTACATCGTGAAGTGGTACTTCAGGCGGGGGAGTGCGAACCAGGGGAACAGAAATGTGGTGGTCGTGTAAGTTACATATTTAATCGTCAAGTCGTCATCGTTAGCGTCCAAAATAAGAGGCTACGGGGCCCTCGTGCTGTCCATTGGCCCGCGGCGTAGGCGGTGCGGCCGGTGCAGGCGCCGCCTGCGGTCCCAGAACCGCCTCGTCCGGGCCGCCGTTGCGGATCGCGTTGTAGCTGATGTGCTTGCCGTATTTATCGATCGCCCGCTGCCGTGTCGCCACAAACCGGTCTATCACGTCCTGAGGTGAATCGTCGGGGTATCTATTTGCCCGTGCGTGGGCGAGCTGCGCAGCGACGCGCTCAGTCTGGGCGTCAAGAAGCTCAGCTCGCGTCTCGGCCGCCTCTTTCAGCATCAAGAAGTTCGCAATCGCAATTGCAACCGTCATAAATACCACGCACTTCAGCACCCACATGCGGCTCTCATGCATCCCGGCGTCAAACTTCTGCTGGTAGTCGTTGGACCAGTAGTTCACGTCCATGTCGTCCTCGAAATGGTGGGTGCGGGTGTACCGGACGTCGCCTGCGGGCGTTGTGAACGTGGGATGCGAGGCATTGTAGCTCTGGCGCTTGGAGTCGTTTCTGAGGATCTCGTGCGCCTCGACCACGCGCTTGAAGCGCTCGGCGTCTCCGCTCTCGCCGCGGTCGGGGTGGTACTGCTTCACGAGCTCGTAGTAGCTGTGCCGCAGCTTCTTCTTGTCTATCACCGCGGCGCCGGCGTCGAGCCCGAAGATCTGGTACGGCGACGGGTCGGGACATGCGGGCCAGTGGATCTGCCGTGCAAACATGCATGCCTGTCTCAATTGAGGCCATGCCTGTCGCACTCCGCGCACCAGCATTCTATAGTGACCTGGCTGGGTGTTTAGGAGGTGGACTCCGTCTCCGCATTCCCTCGCTCCACATATATAAGGTCCCAAGGCTCAATAGTCCCAACGGTCCCCCCTGCTTTGACCCGCATGAGTTCAATACTACTATATACCGCTAGTGCCCAGTGGGAGGGCGAACGTGTGTGTACATCATGGATGACATAGTGGGGCTCGCGGCCCGGAGTGCACATCAAACCGCCCATCCAACCGCTTATCGTTGCACCGACTGCCCTCGAGCAGCGTAGCGATCTGAAGCAATGGGAGCACAACTCTCGACCGTCGCACCAACCGCCACCGTGCCCATCGACTCGTATGTCAACGAGCTTGGCGACTTGACCTACGGTTCGGACCTCGGCCGCTCGCGGTTTCTCAAGACCGTGCGCGCCGTGCACCGCGACGGCATTGCGGTTGTCAAAGTCTTCCTCAAGCCCGCCACCGCGCAAATTGACATTGCCCAGGCCAAGGAGCAGGTCCAGCAGATTAGCGCGCAGCTCATCCACGCCACGTCGCAGGGCGACAACGACTTCCCCAACGCCATTGGCTACAGCCGCATCGTAGAGACCGACCGCGCCGGGTACCTTGTGCGCCAATTCATCAAGCACAACCTTTATGACCGCATCTCGACCCGCCCGTTCCTCGAACCGGTGGAGAAGAAGTGGGTGGCCTACCAGATTCTGCGGGCGCTGGCAACCTGCCACGAGCGCAACATCTTCCACGGCGACATCAAGAGCGAAAATGTGCTTGTGGGAAGCTGGAAGTGGGTGTATCTCGTCGACTTTGCGCCGTTCAAGCCGGTGCGCCTCCCCGAGAACGACAGCACCCAGTTCCTGTTCTACTTCGATGTGTCGCAGCGCCGCGCATGCTATGTCGCGCCCGAGCGCTTCTCAGATACGGGGCCGGAGTCGCTGACGGGTTCGATGGATATCTACTCTGCGGGCTGCGTCATTGGCGAGCTGTTTCTCGAGGGCCAGCCGCTATTCACGCTCGCAGACCTGTTCAAGTACAAGCGCGGCGAGTACCGACCCGATTTGAACTCCATTGAGGACCCATCCGTGCGCGAGCTCATCATGTCCATGGTTAGCCTCGACCCCAGCCAGCGTTTGACCGCTCCAGAGTATCTCAAGAAGTATGAAGGCACGATCTTTCCGGCCTTTTTTGACACATTCTGGAACCCACTAGCTCCGTACAGTGGATACGGCGGTGCAACAAACTCTAATGCTATGGTGGAGCACCTCTGGCAGGTATTCGAGCCTGTGATCCTCGAACAGTCGCTTGGCATCAAGCCACGCTCGGTCACTGGCGCTGACCTGTCTCCAACACCTCTCCCGGTCGTCGTGATGCTCTCCAGTACCTGGTGGATCCCGCAGGCAACCCGTGCTGAAGGCGCCCCGGCCGAGGGCGGCGCCCTCATCATTTTGTCGTATGTTTGCTCGGCACTCAAGTCCACGTCAACCGTTGACTGGCGTCTGCGCGCGGCCGAGCTGGTCTTGACCCTAGCAGAGTTTGTCCCGGATGACGCGAAGCTCGACAGATGCCTGCCTTACCTCGTTTATCTCACCCGCGACCCGCAGCAAACGGTCAAGATAGCCGCTCTGACTTACATCGCCCACCTCCTCACCATGATCAAGAGGTACTCTCCATTGAACGCCAAGGTATTCTCTGAGTACATTTTCCCGCGGCTTGCCCAGGCAGTCAACAGCAGCGCATCAGCCGAGGTGAAGGCCGCCTACGCAGCTTGTCTGCCTACAATCGCGAAGTGCGCCGTTGATTGCGAGGGCTGGGATTCAGTCTCCCAGCGGATCGACGACAATGCCAGATTGCTGCTGGTCGACAAAGTTGGCATTGTGCGCAGGTCGCTCCTCCAGCATGCCCCGGCCCTATGCACTGTCCTTGGAAAGCAGGGCACCAACGACATCTTCTTGTCGCACACCATCACATATCTCAACGACAAAGACCCCCTGGTTCGAATGGATCTGTTCGACTTCATTGCCAAGATTGCGCCGCTGGTCGGCCCTGCCAGCGTCGAGCAATACGTCGTGCCTCTCATGATCCAGAGCCTCTGCGACCGGCGCGAGGACCTTGTGGCGATTGTGCTCAAGTCACTGGCATCAATGATCGAGGTCAACTTGCTGCGGCTGAAGCTGTTGCTAGGTACAGTGGTTCCCAGCTGCACGAAATTCCTCATTCATCCAAATATTAGCATTCGCACGCAGGCGCTGCTTCTGGTTGTGGCGACCGCAAAGCAGCTCAGCCATGCCCAAACATACTGCTTGTTAAGGCCCCTGCTGGCGCCTTACCTCAACGCAGAAATCGACGACTACGCAAGCCCGAACGCCCTAATTGAAGCATTGCGCCCCCCGCTTCCGCAGGCTGTGTACTCCTTGGTGCTCAAGTGGGTTGCCCAAGCAATGGCCACGCAATCAGGGGTCGAAAGCAGCCATGGAAGGTCGGCATTCTGGGACGTCAACCTGCCTGCCGCGAACTCCACCGTGTCGTTTTCAGTGGAGGACCGTCAGTGGCTCAAGCGCCTCCGTGAAGTGGGATTTAACAATGAAGACCTGTGGCAGCTCCTTGCATTCCGCGACTACCTCCAGCAGTTGAGCCGGATGCCTCCACTCTCCACGCCGCCGTCGGAACTTCCATCCAATGCGTCAAGCATTGGTCCCCAGCATCAATCCTCGGATAGCCGCCATCCGGGCAGGCTGCAAAATGGGGTAACGAAAACAATCGCGATTCCTCGTACATGGTCCGCCGGTACGGTACCACCCGGCCTCGAGAAATATGTTGCTGCCCACAACTTGACTATTGCTTCAGAGGAGCCGCAGTTCATGATTGCTGGCAAAGCAGTCGGGTATTCTGTCAAGGGGGCTGCGGATCCCGGAACGCTGGGAACAGCTGTCAATGGCGGTACTGGTACCGATCATGGTCAGCATAATGGTGCGCGACGGCACCATCAAGTCCCCAACGTGCTGGTGACCTCAATAAAGGCTCATCGCGGGGCAATCAACCTACTCGCGATGCATGAGAACCATCGGTTTTTTGCAACTGGTGCAGACGATGGCATCATAAAGCTGTGGGATGCTCGCGTGCTTGTGAAAGGTTCTAGTAGGCCGGTTACTACTTGGAATGTAGGAGCCCCAATCCGCTCTGGTGCATTCTTAGCCCACACATCCGTGCTTGCGATTGGCACCGATGATGGAAAGGTTCACTTTGTGGATTGCGTGTTCAAGGCCACCGAGATCGGCTCGCTCAACTTTGATAGCCTCTCGCCTATCGCCACTTATGACATCGACGATGATGGCGGTTATGCGGTTGCGTTTCACCCAAAGCGCTCAAAGCCACATAATTCAATGTCGCCTGTGACAAGCCTATGGATCTTGCAATCTAATAACAAGCTGGTCGAGCTGTATTTGCCAGACCTGACCATAAGGGCAACCTTGATAAGCCCGCGTGAGCATGGCGCTCCGACGAGTTGGGCTTGGGATCCCGATGGTGACTGGGTGATCGTGGGAACTTTGCATGGTATGATGCAGCTGTTCGACACGCGTTTCGGCCTGCTCATCCAAAGCTGGGGTGTCGGCGAATTGTATCCTATTACTGCTTTGGAGGCGCATCCCTCTTCACCACGGTGGGTGTGCGTTGCTGGAGGGTTCGAGCGCAACCTGATTTCCGTTTGGGATGTTCAGAAACTGGAGTGCCGTGAGCTTCTCGTCCCTAAAGTGGACATAGACGTTGAAAATGACGAGAAGCTACCGTCGCTTCATCCTGTTCCGGAATCTCAAAAGAATCTTACCGAGCAGTTTGCCAAGTGGAATATTGCAGAAACGTTCTCTAGAGCACGCCCTCCGGTCATGGCATTGGCTTCCTCTCGAAGGCTCCTCAGTCATTTCCTTCTTACTGGGGGCGGAGACAGAATTCTACGGTACTGGGATCTTCAGACGCCCCACCAAAGCGCCGTTATCAGTGGCCTGAGTTATAAAAGCGCCAAGGTCACATATATGGGAAAGGCTGGCTCGAATACCAAATACACCTTCGAAAAGGTATCGCTGTTCAAGCAGAACGAGCGGCTGCCTAGGACCGCGATCATCGGAAACGAAGGGCGTGACATTGGTAGGAACCACCGCGGTACAATTGTCCGGGTAGGTTTGCTGGAGACCCCGGTGGGCAGAGACATGGCGATTAGTGTTGATGAAGTAGGCGTGATCAAAGTGTTCTTCTGATCGCTTGAGCTAAACTTATCCAACCAAGTTAGTAATTTATTTATTTGCATATGTTGAACGAGCCACCATCACATCAGTCAAGAGTACAAATCAAATCATGAGTCTTTGCAGACAATAATTAAATACTAAAACGCCCTAAAACTAAGGTTACACCCTATTTCTTCTCCTTCTTCTCCTTCTTGGCCTTCTTCAGCTCCTTTTCCTTCTTTTTCTCCTCCTTGCGGGCTTTCTTCTCAGCCTTGCGCTCCTTCTTGGAGGCCTCGTCCTCATCGCCCTCGTCATCGCTTCCGCGCTTGCGCTTCTTAGAGTCCTTCTTCGACTTCTTAGCCTCCTCCTTTTTGGCGGCCGGCTCAGCGTCCTTCATCTCGTCGTCATCCTCGTCATCTGAGTCGGGCGCGTCAGCATCAACATTATACTGGGCAACCGGCTTGAACTCAGTCTTGGGTTGCGACTGCGCATTAGCGCGGATGCGAGAGATGTCTTTGCCCTCGAGCATGGCAAGTCTTCGCTCGATCTTCAATCGATCGTCGCTGCCAACCGTCGCGTCCTCATCGCGGTCCTCGGCGAGCGCATCGAAACGAGTGGAGACAGCAGACTTAGCTGCAAGCATACGGGCGATCTTGCCCTTGTTCTTGCCCGAGGCCTGGCCGACAAGCGACGCGTGGTACAGAATGCCATACTTGGGAGTGTCGTGCTTGGTCTTGAGTGCTCGGAACAGCGCCTTCTCGGCACCAAGGATCTGGATCGTAGATGCGGGCGCCTTGGCAAGGTTGATGATGCTTCCCGCATTGGCGATCAGGCGCGCGCCAACAAGCTCGCCAACAAGAGCAGTGAGGTTGGGGGCAATCACCGCCATGCGGTTGTTGAGGTAGCTGCTGAGACGCTCGCGGTATTGCGTGAGCTTGGCCACCTGCTCAGCAAAGAAGTTGATGTTCTTGAGATCCTCCTCAACGATCTCGGTACCCATGGAGATCTCGGCCGCTTCCTTGAGGCGCTGCTCGAGGTCCTCGGGCAGAATGCTAGAGAAGTCTGTGGTCGCGGCATTGGAGCGGAGACCCATAAGCTTGATGACCTCGGCGTACGCGAGGTTATCGGTGATGATCTTCGTCATCTCTGGGAAGTGCCAGCCGTACCATTCCTTCAGGCGCATAGCGTAGACGTTGATCTCCTTGTCAAGGTCATCAAGCAGCGCAATGGCCTGGATGATCATCACGTCCACCTTGTCGGGAGAAAACTTCAGCTTATGGCGGCCGATCGAGTGCGCCAAACCAAGCGACATTGTCGAGAGGTCCTTGTCGTTGAGGCCAGGAAGAAGACTCGAGAGGTTCTCTTTAAGGGCACGCATGATATCCAGGGTATTGGAGTCGCTCACAATCTTCAATGAGAGCTCGGGCAGCTTGTTGATGGCACTGCCCAGCTTAGGATCCGAAACAACCAGCGTGGCCTTCTTCTCCTCCTGGAGCTCATTCAATAAAGTCTCGAGCTTTCCAGAGACCTTGGCATCGATGAGGGCATTGATTTCTTCCAGAGCATCAGCAGCGCTCTCGAACTTTTCAAATGCCTTGACCTTGAACTGCTCCGCGACCTTCGAAGGAGTGGCCAGATCGGTTAGAAGACTGTCAGATTTGTACAGCTTCTTGTCCTTAGCCTTAAAGAGCGCATAGCCCGCTGACGTTTCGGTGAGCACGAACGTCATGGTTGGTCTCCAAGAGCTAGTCTACTAGGACTGTGTGGAAATTTTTTTGGACCGGACTTTTAGAAAGATGTTGTAAGCAAGTTTGGAAAAAATTGGAGCTCAGCTTTCGGTCACGTGGTGGTACTTGAGAGAGTAGGTGTGTGCTAGGCTAATATATAGAAGTGTGGGTAGCCTGGAAACTCGCAGAGCTAGAGTGTTTCTATATAGAAGGATGACTCTGAGAGCTCGCTCTCAATTATATGTGTGCACTGCTTAATATCCGCCTGGTCGACCTTGCTCTGTAACATCCATGCCAGCTGAATCGCATTTCGTAATGGTCAGAAGCGTAGTACTACTATATAAACGGAGAGATATCATTCACTGATACTTCAGTCTCCCAATGGCTTGAGGAGAGCGGAGTTTTGTTGTAGCGTGGGTGGCCCCCCAGCTGGGGCTGAGATTTGCTTGTGTCATCTAATTAAGTACCCTACTCACCTACACGCTTGAAGCAGTGCTCAGTGCCATGTGGGAGCAGGGGAGCACTACTTTTCAATTTAACAACAACAAAAACAGCCTCGTGGAGCGGTTTGATATCGCATTGAGAGCATTTTAGCCAATTGTACGCCGCATCTTCCGGCTTTACTGGACTTTGCAGCAGGACTAATGAGCGCGGCCATTTCAGCTTCAATGCCCGCTTCAGGTAAGCTGGTCCCCTCGTAGGCAAGCGAAGACACTGAAGCGACTGAAGAGACCCAAATTTCATTGCTTGTAGCAGAAATTTGACAGTGCGGTCGATATCATCGAGGCTAGAGGCCCACTTAGCTGCACGCAAGTCGAGTGTGCTTGGCCGCAGCAGTGTAGTATACCTGAGCAGGTCAAGCGAGAGGAGAATGCCCTCGGTAGCAATGACGCTTGTGGAAACAGAGTCGGGGAACTCAACTCGCATCATTGCTTGCAGCTGTTTATGCACACCACCAAACTCACTGTAGGTGACAATGCTTGTGTACGTCGGCTGCGTAGACGCGCGGTGGGCCTCAGTGAAGAGAAGCCACGTCTCCAACGAGTCGTAGCCACCATCGACCATTGCCTGCCATATTTGCGCAGCAAGATTATCGTTGATCTGCTCTAGAATCGGGGCGCTGAAAAGACGAGGATGTTTGCCAAGTACTTTAATACATATTGAGAACAGTGACGACGGCGCGGCTGATCTGTGCGTCCCGCGCACACTCGGGTCCCAGCGCATTCTTTCTGCGTCTGGTGTCCATTTTCCAGCCATCGTCATGGTCCACCACTGCTACTGTTTCTTCACAGCAAGATTCCTTCTATATTCATCCAGAAACTGCATATACGGCCTGATATCAAGCTGTGCGTGCTGTGCGTGCACAAGGTCAGCAACAAGTGCGTCGCAGAACGTTTGTAGCGTCAGGCCGGCTCCCGACAACGCGGCCTCGTCGATCTTGATGACTGATGACGCAGGCCGCTGCGACGAGATAAGCATGCTCGGGAACGCACTGTACTCAACAATGACGCGGCTGAAGGTCCGCTGAGGGTAAGCGCCGATCCAGGGCGAGTTTGCGAGCGAGTACAAAACGTTTGTTTCATGTACTCCGCCGAACAATGCGTCAATGTAGCCAGCAACCTTCTCATCTGCTTTCGAGATCAGCGAGAACTCGCCTGCCAATGTAGCACAGATGGCAGGCACCCTGTTACTCCACTGGGCGCACAGGGGCAGATACCCTGTCATTCGGACAATCAGATCGGCAACTACCATGGCCGGGGGAAAGCTCCGCGTGCTCACATAAAATTGATATATATGCATGTAGCGTCCATAAACACGCTCGCTTCGCCAATCCAGCGGCTTTCCGTCGGGCCGCGTTAGCGATTCCAGAGCATCCATGAGCTCAGCCGCGGGCGCACCAAGATGCCATAGGTGGGGGATAAGAATCTCTGCGGCGCTGCGCTTTGCTTGGAGGAGAGGCTTGATCAGCCGAGCCTGCTGCGTTTCGGGGCTCAATGCCGGCCAGTAGCGGAAGAGCGCCGACGCAATGACTTGGAGTGCCTGCGTGCGCTCTGCGCTGTGTTCAGTTACCCATGTCGATTCGAGGTACTCGTAAACCGCGAGCTCCACCCCCAGCATGATCCGGCCCGACTGCTCAACAAGGGGCACAAGCTGGGCCAGCTGCTCGGCGAACTCGGTGTCCGAGGAGGCTCGGGCCACGCACAGCTGCTGGTACACCTGCGTGTTTACCTTAGAGATTTTGAGCTCATAAGTCTCGGGCGGCTCCGAGGGCTGCTGGCCTCGGGCAACCCTCAAAACGACGTTTAAAGGGATGCGCGCATCGGTTACCTGTTTCTGGCCGATTGGCGGAATATATATGCCCGAGCCACAGCGGGCAGCCATTGCCTGCAGCAGCCGGCCGAGAGATGGCGAGTTTAGCTTCTCCGTATACAGCTTGGCCACGAGATTGACGCGCGACTGCGTGATTATACTCGCGTCGGTGAGCCGGATGAGCAAGTTCACCATTGGCTTGATCGGCACGGAGCCTCTCAGTAAGTGGAGCATCATTCCGTAGTACAATCGCAGCTGATTTGGGTCGAAAGAGGCATAGTTCGCCTGCAGCCACTCGAGCGTCTCAATTTTTTGCAAGCGTGGCACTCGCTGCAACGAGCCTAGCACAGCATTCAGTTTATCGAACGCGTACACCCCATGCTGGCGGGAGGTGCTCTGGCGAGTAGCCTTCGGGGCAGGAGCCATGGCGCGCACCCTCGAGACCGAAGACGCGCGACGCTAGTACACAATAGGGAATCGACCACGATGTCAGTATCACGGATTGCCTGGTCTCAAAAATAAAGCCGCTCAGAGACCTTCTTCCGCGTGCGTGACGCTAGCTAGCCGCAGATGGTCCGCCGTTGCGGGGATCGTGATTTCGAAAATAGACTACCTAGAGTCTAGTTAATGATAAGACTGGATCGCGGGGGAAAGGGCTAATGTATACGTATGTACCTCAGCTGAGATTGTGAGACAACTTCAAGGAGCTATAGTGTAGTTGGTTAGCACGTGAGATTCTGATTCTATTGGGATTTCTCGAGACCTCGGTTCGAATCCGGGTAGCTCCTGTTTTTGTGTCCCAACTTTGTCTTTTGGGCCGTATTTTTTTTTCCGTGAGCCAAGCTGATAAAGCGACTCAGCTGGCCGTGCGCTCTTGAGCAGTGGTGGCCCGCTCGGTCACGAGCAGGAGCTATAGTGTAGTTGGTTAGCACGTGAGATTCTGATCCTCTTGGAATTTCTCGAGACCTCGGTTCGAATCCGGGTAGCTCCTCTTTTTGCGAAGCGGGTTAGCGGATTCTTTTGTTTAGTGGCGTTGATCAAAGCTATCGCCTCTTGAGCCTCACTTTCGAGCTAATACCGCGCGTGAAACAGCCTGTCTGCAACACGGCACACGTGATCCAGCGTATAGCGCATGTGCGTGTCTGCAGCAGTCAAGCTACCAACTGAAGATGGTCGCAGTAAACTAAAGAGACTTGGTGCCAAACATCATAAATGTAGTTTTACGCCTAGCTAGATCAAAACTATCAGCCAGGTGTGTGAATATTTGTACATAATCGCGGATTCTAAGCATCCACCCCCAGCTTCCGGTCAATGATACCGCGTATTTGAGCCGTCCATTCACGGTGAGCCTGGTCCTGCTCTTGTTCCAGCTCTTGCAGATTGATCTGCGGGCGCGGCGGTGGCGGCGGAGCCGAATCTAGCGCTCGAGCCGTATCTTCAGCCTCAGATATGACTTGGGCCATATGCGCCGGACCCAATTCGTTGACAAGAGCTAGCTTTTCTTGCTCTAAAGCAGAGTATGCGCTCTCAAGATCCGAGCCGGCTTGGGGACGGAAATCTAGCTCAGAAAGAGTTGGGTGCGGGCCAGAGCGAGATGGATATTGGCGATTCTGCGACTTCCCCGCAAGCTCTTCATCGACCAGCGCTGCAGCGTGCAGCATCTAGCAGAGCGAGTCCGCTGCCTTTTTGTGGGTCTGCTCTATTAGCCTTACGTGGTGCAGGCCCACTTCGGGGAGGAAGGGCCAGTTTACTGGCGGTGTTCGGCGGGCTGTCCGGTGGAGGTGGCGATTACATAACGGGACCAGCACAACGATGGCTGAGCAGCACCAGCCTGCCGAGCACTCCACTCACCACCACCACCACCACCAAACCCCGGGGGGCAACACTAGACAAGCATGTTCAGGTCGTGGTTCGGAGGCGGGCAGCAGCGGGATAAGACCGCCGAGACCATTGTGAACCTGCGGGCGCACCTGGACACGCTGCAGCGCAAGGTCACGTTCACCGAGCAAAGGCGAGATGAGGAGGAGCAGACCGCGCGCGAGCTCGTGGTGACGAACCGTGCACGGGCGCGGATTGCGCTGCAGAAGAAGAAGCGGTACGAGAAGGAGATCGACACGCTATACAAGCAAATGAGCTCGTTCGAAGAGCAATTGGGCGCGCTGGAGTCGGCGAACATGAACCGCGAGACGATGCGGAACATGCAGGAGAGCACCCGCGTCATCCGCAGCATCAACCAGGGACTCAACATTGACCAGCTCGACGACACAATGGACGAGCTGCGCGACCAGGTCGCGCTCAACGAGGAGATCCAGGCGGCGCTCTCGCAGCCGGTCACCAACTCCGTCGACGACGCCGACCTCGAGGCCGAGCTGGAAGATCTTGCCCAGGAGAATCTCGACGACCAGATGGTGCATGCCGCGCCCGCTCCAGCGGCGTCCGCGGCCATGCCCGAGGTGCCCACAAAGAAGGTGGGCAACGCCCGGTCGAGCGCGCCGGAAGCAAAGGCTGCCGAGACCGACTACGAAGAGGAGCTGCGGCAGCTCGAGCGCGAGATGGCGGCGTAGCCTGCGGTTTGTAAGGTGGCGGCTGGCTTCCACGGCGGCTATTAATTTATAATTTATTTCCTGGTTTCTCTGTAAACGGTTGGTTTTTTTGCTGATCAGTCCCGCTGCCGGCGACACAGCGCCGCGATGGCTGCCCCCACCTCCGATCCCTGGCGCTGGGGCACGAGCGCGAGCTCCATTCCGCAGCGGGCGGCGCACTTGGCCATGGCGGCCTCGACGCGGGCCCGGAACAGCGGCTCGAAGATGACACCCCCGGTGTAGGCAACCTCTTGGCGGTGCGTGCTGGGGGTGAATGCTAGAGTGAGGCCGTACAGGCTCGAGGCAACAAGCGCGGCCGCGCGAGTTACGATGCAGTCAACAGTTTTGTAGTGCGGGTGGCCCGGCGTCTCCAAAATCCGCCACAACTCGAGGGTTGTGATGGGGGTCCCGAGGGCCCGGCTGGCCATGGGCCCGAGCCACATCCCGCCAATGCGAGTCTCAAACGGCTGGAAGTCCGCGGCGGGCCCGTCGATGTCCCACGGCTCGCGGGGCAGCGCGATTGTGGGCGTGAGATCGGGCCGCCCCAGCATCGATATCTCGGTGTTCACCAACCGGCCGTCGGGGCCCACCAATGTGACATTGAGGCCCGTGCCGAGGGTCAGTGCGAGCCGGCAGTTTGGCGATGCATGCATTCCCGCGATCAGCGACGACAGCCCGTCGTGCGCTACTTGCTGGACCTGGAACTGCGGCGGCAGCGCGCGGTTGAACTCCTCGAGGAGATCACAGCCTACGTACTGGTTCCCGAATGTTTTGCCCAGCGCCTGGATCTTGCCATTGATGAGCGGAAACGACCACGACAGTGCTATCACCGGGGCAACCGCCTCCGATCCAGTGTGGTGGGCCTCTAGAAACGGGGCGAGCTGCGCGGCGCACCATGCGAATAGGCGGCCGCCAGTCCGGGCTTCCGGCTCGATCTCAGCGACCATGAGATTAGAATAGCTTGATCCGGGGGAATGGCCTCGCGGTTGCACAACAACATGCGTGAGACGCAGTGTAGAGCCGCCCACGCCAATGACAAGGGCCTCGCCGGCCTCGGCGCCATCGGGCACCGGCACGTCGTCGGGGATCATCCACGGCCCGTTTTCGCAGATATGAACTGCGTCGGCGATTTGGGCCACCAGCGTCTCGTGCTTATCCATCAGCGGCTGTTTCCGCGGACTCGGAGTCTCGAGACTCTGACGCGGGCCTGCCGACACTGACAGCATCTTATTGTTGTTATTATATTGGCTGTTTACACTCAAGCAGCACCGGGGCCAAGACCCCTTGCCCTGGGCTGCCGCGAGATGCTTAAACGCGAGCCCCTCCTCACGCTTCCTCTGTCCGCCCCCCAAGCGCGGCCGCGGCCGCACCAGGTTGAGGTTGGCGAGGTCACGCGGATCATGAGCTGATGCCACATGACCTGGGGTGAGAGTGGGTCATAACGTACATCTCTCCTCTCACTCTCGAGCTAGGCGGAACAAACACAGGCAAGCAATCTGCTGGACGAGTCATGGCGTCAAAGCTCCTTAAACAGCCTCTCAAGGTTGGCCTTGTGCAATTGAAGGTGACCGCCGATAAGGCGCTTAATTTAGCAAACGCCGAGCGCAAAGTGACCGAGGCCGCGAACGCTGGGGCCAAGCTCGTTGTGCTCCCCGAGTGCTGGAATAGTCCGTACGCAGTGTCGGCGTTTCCCGAGTATGCTGAAAAGATTCCGGAGGGCCAGACCACGCAGTTTCTTGCCGAGCTCGCGCGCAAATCAAAGATCTTCTTAATTGGCGGGTCGTTTCCCGAAGTCGACAATGGCAAATACTACAACACGAGCCTGTCGTTCGATCCCACCGGCAAGCTCCTGGGGAAGCACCGGAAAGTGCACCTTTTTGATATCGACGTGCCCGGCAAGATCCGGTTTGTAGAGAGCGACATTCTCAGCCCCGGCGACAGCGAGACGCTACTGGATCTCGAGGGCTACGGCAAAGTAGGGGTTGGAATTTGCTACGACGTTCGTTTCCCCGAGCTGGCGATGCGTGCGGCGCGCAACGGCGCGTTTGCGATGGTGTACCCCGGCGCGTTCAACATGACCACGGGCCCGGCGCATTGGGAGCTGCTTGGCCGGAGCCGCGCCGTGGACAATGAAATTTACGTGATTCTGGACTCGCCCGCGCGCGATCTGGACTCGAGCTACCACGCGTGGGGCCACTCGTTTGTGTCTGATCCGTGGGGCGAGCTGCTGTGCCAGGCCAACGAGGAGGAGAGCATTGTGTACGCCGAGCTGGACCCGCAGAAGATCTCGGATGTGCGGACCAGTGTGCCGGTGAACGACCAGCGGCGGTTTGATGTGTATCCAGATGTGAGCAAGGGCAAATGAGCTTCGTAGTCATAGATCAGATAGCGATAACGTATGTGCAGAGAGAAATAAGAAAAAAGATCGCCTTAGGACACCCTGCGTCTTAATAAATTAGAGGCAAAAAAAAAGTGAATAGCAGAACAGAGAAGCCTGGACGGGAGACGGGGCAAGCGGCTAAGGACTTGGCCTTTAAAGAGAAAAAGAGGCCTTAAAGGGACAAGCAAAATAGGTTGTTACGGCCGGGATCAGCGCTTACTGGGCCGAGGAGTGCTGTCGTCCTCGTCGCTGCTGCTCCGTCGACGTTTCGGGACCATTTTCTCCTGCTGGTCCGCAATATCCTCGGTGTCGTTGAACTCGGCGGAGTTTTCGGCGCCATTCACCGATCCTGGCGGGAACACATTTCGCCGCGAGGCCTTGTGGCTGGGCCCCGGCCGGGCCGACCTTGAAGCCTCGCCGCTCTCGCCGCTCTCAACGTCGGCGCCATTTGCGCTCTTTGCCGCCTTCGACGCATCGCTATCCGAGCACTCGCAGTTGCCCTCGGACCCGTCCTCGCACGGATTGTATGGCGAGACCGCTGCGTCGGACGCGTCGGACCCAACCGCCGGGTCCTCGGCGGTCTCCCTGTGCTTGTTCCACTCTTTGCGCGACTCGAAGCCGTTCTTCTGTTCGGTGTAGTCGTCGTAGGCCTGGTGGATCCAGTTCATCGACACGTCGACGAACGGGCCCTGGCGGAAGATGGGCTGGCCCAGCGGCTCGGCCGAGCAGAAGAAGAGGCGGCTTTGCTGCTTGGCCGCGGCGTCGACGGCGAGCTCGACCACGGCGTTGTCGGCCGGCGGCAGCGTCTCGTCCGACGATGCGGAGTCCGACGACCCCGCGCGCGGCTTTGCGGCCTGGCGGAACTCGACATACTCGAACCGCTTCTTGTCCTGGCCCTGCACGGCAACGCTGCCCTCGACCACAAACACAAACGCGTTCCAATTGGACCGCACCGGCACCTGGATGCTGGCCCCCGGCTCAAGCGTGACGTCGAGAATATCGACCGGGGTGATGGTGAGCATCTGCTCGGCCTGGGTGCCGAGGCCCGAGCCCGTGATGACGCGCACGGTGACGCCCTTTGCCGGCTCGAGGGTCCGGATGTCGGAGTGGCACAAGTTGATGTGGCTGGGGTCAACGCGCTTGAACGGCTCGGGAACGTCGACGTAGAGCTGGAACGCGCGACACTCCATCTTGCTCTGGTAGTCCTGGACCGGCGAGGGCAGGCGGCTCCCGGCGTCCTTGGCGTCGCGCGTGCCCGGGATTGCCCGCACCGAGCGGATGACGCCGCGGCCGACCATGAGGCTAGCGAGGTCGCCGGTCTCGAGCTCAATGACGTCGGTGGGCGAGTAGTCGAGCTGCATCTTGCCCTTGAGCACCAGGCTGATCTTCTGCATGCCGCGGGCCGGGTGCGGCGGGCGGCCGACCTCGCTGATGCGGAGGTACTCGCCAATGACGAAAGGCGGCAGGCACCGCACCGCGGAATTGCCGATGTACCGGCGCACGCGGGAGCCCAGACCCTCGTTTGTTTCGTGCACGCGCTGGGAGTGCGTGATGGGCCGCAGCCGGGCCGGCCACGGCTCCGGCGCCGCGGGCTTGCCGGGCTCGCCGGGCTCGCCGGCGTGCGGCGGGCACTTTGACGCCTCGGTCGACGGCGTCGAACAGCTCATGCGGCTAGCACACGTTGAGTTCGCACAATTGTCCCGGCTCGCGATCGAACAGTACTCGGATCGGTACGAAGTGCCAGCTTAGAAAGCTCTACGATCGAGCGGTTTGCGGTGAGACAGGTTTTCTGTTAGGGTCCCCGTAGGTCCCCTAGGGTCCCGCCAAGCGGTCCTCAAACTCCCAAGGCCAGCTCGGTGCTGGCCGTATGTAGTAGTTAGTAACGGTGAAGCGGAATGAACCGCTCAAGTTGGACTGAGCTCTGGATCCCCTGGCTTTGAGGGCAAGCGCTGGGCAATTCGCATCTAGGACATCCACTATTCTGATCTACCATTCTGATCTACTATTTTGATATACTATTCTGGGCTCGCCTTTCAATACAGTTTAGGGGTGCTCGATCTAGTAGTGATCAATCTTAGACATCTAACTATATTCTAAGCTCGCTTCTCGACGGTGGTTTGCACAAAGGTAGTTTAGAGCCGCTGTAGTCATTTCTGGGACTTGGTCTTCTGGACCTTGCCCGAGTTGACGATCTGGTGGAACTCGGGCTTGAGCGATGCGCCGCCAACCAGGAAGCCGTCGATATCGTAGCACGACGACAGGTCTCTGCAGGTCGAGAACGTGACGCTACCGCCGTACAGCACACGCGTATCTGTGGCAACCGTGTCGTTGACCTTGGCGGTGAGCAGCTTGCGGAGGTCCGCGTGCACGGCCTGCGCGTCATCCGGCGTCGCGGTGAGACCCGTGCCGATCGCCCACACGGGCTCGTACGCAATCACAACGTGCTTCCACTCGCTCGGCGAAATCGCCTTGACGAGCGCCTCGACCTGCTCGTTGACAACGTCCATGGTCTTCCCGCTCTCGCGCTGCTCCTTGGTCTCGCCAATGCAGTAGATGACGTCGAGCCCGTTCTCGATCGCGAATTTCGCCTTCTTCGCAACAAGCTCGTCGTCCTCGTGGAAGATGTGCCGGCGCTCGGAGTGGCCGAGAATCACCCACGTGGCGCCGCAGTCCTTGATCATGGCCGGCGACACCTCGCCTGTGTACGCACCGGAGTTGTGGATGTAGCAGTTCTCGGCAGCAATCTCGATCGACGTGCCCTTCACGGTGCGGGCGGCAATATCAAGGTACGGGAACGGCACGCCGACAACAACCTCAACGTCGGGCTCGAGCGGGGTGCTGGCCAGATCGGTGAGCAGCTTAACAACCAGCTCTTTCGAGCCGTTCATCTTGAAGTTGCCGCCGGCGAAAAACTTACGGGGATGGGTGTGGGTCATTTTCAACGTGGTTCAGGAGATAGAAGATTCAGCCGAAATTTCGGAGTTGCAGACTGGGGTAGCTAGGGGACTTGGCGGGGCCGGGGGTGTGTGGTCCTTAAATCGGGCACCGGCGGTCGCGCACGTGACCCAACAAGACCGCCTGCCTCGTGGGGCAATACGGGCACCTCGCATCGCATCGCGACGCTCAACACGAGCCGGCCTGCGCGCACGAAATAACATCTCAGCCCAGACTTGGACTGAATTGTGGCACTAGCTAAGACTGATTTAGATGCTAAGCCTGATTTAGATAGGCTGGCCAATAGGGCCGCGCACCCTGCAGTAATAACGGTACGGTTCAGGACGGTTTAGTGGTGGTGTTTTGTGGCGGTGGTTTTGTGGTGGTTTGTGGTGGTTTGTGGTGGGAGGAAGCACTGGGATTCATCGTGTTATAAGACTTTAGAAATTTCTTTCGTGGCAATAAATTAGAATAAAATAAAAATAAAATAGGGGCCGGGCTCACGGCGGCGTGAGGCGCGAGAACGAGACGCGCGACGACGCAAGGCTGCTGTGCACGCCCGCGCCGCGCTGCGACGGCTCCGGCGTCTGCGACCGCGACCGCGAGAACGACGCCTTGCGCCGCAGCGCCGCCAGCCGCTGGGCAATCTTGCCCA